>JANHJO010001525.1:140619-151684 GCA_032468235.1 Pseudoxyrhopus heterurus | reverse complement strand
AAGACAAGGGAGAGGAGGGGCACTGGGGGTGGGAGAAGATCATGCACATGACCACAGAGCAGAACCTCAACACAAGTGGAGCCCCAAGAAGAGGTGGACCCCCTTGTTTGGAGAATTCCTGAGCTAAAGAGAGCAATGGCGGCTTTTCCGGTACTGTTCCAAAGAGCGGCGTTACCCTAACCAAAAATTATCACTAGAGGATCTTGAGAATTTCCTTGCATCCAAACAGAGGAGACTAAATGAGGACACATTTCAGAAATTTGAGCAGAAATCTTCCAAATATCTATTTTACAAAAACAATCTTTGTAAATTACAGCATTTAAAAAAATCGGGATAAAATGAAACAAACATACATGCATCTGCATACACACACACACACACACAATACATACATACTGGTACTTAAATGTTCCAGTACTTAAATGTTCCTTGTTGATTTGAAGTACTTGCTGGCAAGGGCCTTGAGCAATATGAATTTCAGACACTAACTGATGAGACCAGAAACATTCATTTTCAATAATCATCTTTATTAGTATATTTTAAAAGGTACATGATAAACCTGAGCTACTGCTTTTGTACATTTAACATAGAAAGACAACTTCCATGTACATTTAGGATTTCTTTTTTGTGCTCCAAATTCTCAGCCAAGCATCACTTTGTCCTTTGTCAGGGTTATTATATATATATAATCCTAGAAAATCCAGTTTAATCTACTTTCTTGATTTCCATTGTCTAAGGTCTACTATAATCTAAAGCTCAGGGTATTCCCTCCAATTTTTTTTTAAAAACCCATATTCTGTAAAACTTCAAAGTTGGTCAGTGTGGTAACTGGTCCCAATAAATTTGTGAACAAGTCATGAAAAAGATTATTTTTATTCTATCATTTAGCACTTGATTAGTTTTTAATACTGTACCAACCAGCTACACATTGATGGAATGATCAGAACAACTTGTTTGCTCTATTTAATTTCCTATTAGCTGAGTTAAGCTATAAATATGTCCCTTTATAATGACTGGAGAGTTATTCTCCCATTATGGAAAATAAATGACCAATCTAAACAAGCTAAGAGATAGCCCAACATCATTCTAAAATCATCTAAATGTATAAAACAAGTCATATCAAATGCTTCCCTTATTTAGACCCTGTAAAGGAACTCATACAAATAACCAGAGGGAAGTTCCAGAAATCCAATAATGGCTTTGGATGTTTAAAAAAAATACAAGAATAAAAAAAAGAATATACAAGTTGAATTGAAATTCAACTTGAAGAGGGTAAATGAACTTTTTTTTTCTTTAGCTAGCCTACTAAAATACTGTATTTCTCAAACTGGAAATCTGAAAGGATAGTATATCCCTAAGAAAAACTCCACTTTGAAAATGATGAACACTCTTTAAGGTCACGCTGATCTTAGGTGAAAGTTAAACTAAGCAATTCAAGCAAAATGTTTATTGCTTAACATTCTAAAGCAAGTTGCTTTGACAGTTTTAAAAGTGTACATATAAACGTGAAGCATTTGTAGAAACACCTATAAATATTTCTTGCTTTTACATATTCATCCCCAAATGGCACAAGCACATTTAATACTGAAAAGAAATACTATAAATTGAAATTGAATTCAGCAGTTCTTTTAAGACAGATGTACAATTGTGTAAACAAAGCTTTAGTATTCAGAGTTTGGGAATCTAGCAGCAAAACAAACTATTTGCATATAATGTAGTGCAATGAACATTTGTTCTTAAAAGGATCCCCAGCCTTAAAACTTTAGTAACAAAACAGAAACATTTAATAGGAAAACTGTTTAAATTAACTCGGCTCCTATAACCATCAGATTCTCTAGAAAGCTCCATTTTCCAATAAGATACTATTAGAAATCTATGCAAAACTGTGTTCTGGATAACTGACTTTTACAGCTCCCCAATAGCAGGCTCGAACCAAGCAGACTAAGCCAAAGAGGTAAGCGACAGCCCATGAAACGTAAGTGGCATGAAATGTTCTAGCAAAATCCTGGGTACCAACCTTTAAAAAGAAACACATGGGGGAAAATATAATTAATGTAGGGTACTATTGCAATAGGTTTTTGGTTAACTGACAAATTATCAAAACCTGAGATTAAAACAGCCTGACTTCTAACCATTTCTGATAACTATTATATAGGTAGTCCTTGACTTACATCCATTCATTTACTCACCCTTCAAAGTTACAGTGGTCCTCGCACGTCCTCACTCTTACATCCCCATAACCATGTGATCAAAATTCGGGTGCTTGGCAACCAGCATGTATTTATAACCAGCATGCAATATATCCCTGGGTCATGTCATCATCATTTGTACCTAGCCAGCTTCTGACAAGCAGGGTCAATATGGGAAGCCAGATTCACTTAATGACCATCGTAATTCACTTAACAGCCATGGCAAAAAGGTCATTAAATTGAGTATAATTCACTTGACAACTGCTTTGCTTAGCAACAGAAATTCTGGTCCCACTTGTAGTTATAATCCAGGGATTGCCTATATACTGCTTTGCTTGAACTGATTTGAAAGATAGAATAATTTAATGTTTTAAAAAGTCTGTATAAAACATGTAGTTCTATTACAAATACTGTGTTGAATACTGAAGTACTGTACTTCAGAAAGGCCATCTCTATAGGATCAGCTGGTCTTACAAAGGTGGTCTTAATTGCTGCATATAAACATAGATCTTGATAAGAATGTAAGAAATTTTCTATTAGATGCATCAAGGAAATACCTACTTTCATTTTTTTATTCAGAGTTTTCTAACAGGAATTTTTTCTCCCCTTCATTTTTTTCCAAAGAAATTTTGCTTTGCTGGAAACTTCTGTTCCCAAATACTGTGTTGGAATTGATGATGGAATTTATAAATAAATGCAATTAGGGAGGGGGTGTATGTGTGTGTGCGTGCATTAAACAAATCACAGATATTAAGAAAAACACCACAGTCCTAAAGGAAATGAGTGGTTCACTCGGACATGGTTTTGCCAAAAAGTGACCAGTCGTAAATTGAGAACTATTTGTTATCTGAGCCATAAATTCGAATTTATAATCTGCAGGCAAAATCTTGTATTTCGACATTTTCTAGAGGGCAGAACTGATTTGCAAGCTTTTGATAAGACACTAGTTTAAGAAGTACCATGTGTCTGATTCAATACTAAAAGCCAACACTAATGCTACTTACAGTTAATCCAACGCCAATGAAGATAAATATCATTCCAATTGTAATATATGCACAGCACCGTCTTCGTGGGAGTGCACATCCAACAGAAGAACTGAAAACACACAGTATTCCATAGCCAGAATGAAACACAGATTGATACAATGATTTTGAAGGTTCACTGAAGAAGGTACAAGATAAAACTGCAGTTTAAACTCTTTGGGGTTCAAAGTCACATCATGTTCTGGGACTAGTGTGAAAAACATTTCATTTCATAATTCTAATTGTTTGTTTAGTTACAGACATTCCAAAATATTTGCAGGAATCTATCATGTGATTATCCAAAAGCTCTAAGGCTGATTTCAACCAGAAAGACCCATGTGCCCAACTTGTGATTAGATTTCCCCCCTTAAATCTTGGTGGAATGTCTTTAAACTGATTGACTCAGGCAGTTTTACTTCAATAACAAATGTTCTACTTTAAAACTGAAGAGAAAGCATTACTTGGTCACAGTTAATTGAGGCCTTTAATCTGTTCCCTAAGGGTTCCACTGCTGAAAAAGAAAGAATAAATGCTATTTCTATCACAAGGTAGTTTTAACTTCTTTAGAACTGCTATATTTTACACTTTCAGTTTTATAGACAAATTTTGCTTTATTATCACTAACATCTGGACATATATATGATTCAAGCATTTTTATTGGATGATAAAACCTAGTTTGCATTATTTTTCTCAACTTTATATTCTGATTCTAAATATAACAAAGGCAGTAAGATTTTCATTCTAAAATGTATATGGCAGCATGTATTTACAACTCAGATTTGAAGTATGGTATCTCATTCAAAGTTAATATGAAGAGTAGCCTCAACCTTATCTATGCTAGAGTGCAATTCTAAATAATAATTCATGGGTTTTGAACTTTAAAAAAAAGTGAAAATCCAGCCTACAATAAATTGTATGTGCATCACTCACTTTACCACAAGATGAATATCTGGATAGAGAATTAGATAGATAAGCTAACAGGAGGAAAACTAAATTGTTTTTACCATTTTATTTGCAAGTAATTACTGTATACAAAGCATTTACAATCAAGAAAGTTTACAGGATTTTGACTTGAAATGTTAGAAATGAAAACATCAGTTGACAATGTAAACCACTGTAAATGTTTTTTTAAGAGGTAGCATGCATCTATTGATAATTAATATTTGGAATAAAATTCCATCCATAAATACTAGGTTTTATAGATGTATTGGTTGGAACTTACATTTTTTTACAATGTGGGCACTTTGCCAATGTGTTGAATCTCAGTTCCATCCACTGCAATAAAAAAACTGGGTTGAAAAAAATGCCAGCATGAAAAATACTTATTTTGCTTCACATTAAATGTCATGGGTATCGTCACAGCAAACTAATTTACTTCTCATGACTTTTATTCCTTATTTTCTTTCGTCACTGCAATGCTCTGTTGCAGGCAATAGCCCGAAACTTTGTGGCTTGGGATTTCTATGTAAAATAATTTCCCATGACTTGCTAGTTACAGACCTCTGTATATTATTCAAGAATTGTAGTACTTTTCGGTACTGATAATTGTAATATCATAAGTATTCCATGATTATGATTTTACCTACATATCATAGATGATAGACAGACAGACAGAAAGCATATGGATATGTGTGTGTGTGTGTGTGTATGATGTCCATAGAAAATAGTCTTTTTAAATATATTTTTATTTCTAACTATAAACTATAGTTCTAACTATAACTAGACATCCACAAAATCATGGCATGATTAAGAAAATTAATTGTTCTTTCATTCAAATAGTCAGCTAACAGCACTGTGTCATCTAGCTGTCATATATTACAGGTAGTCCTTGATTTACGACTGTAAGGGAGCCTGCCTAACACGGTCATAAGTTGGGACAATCGGATCACCCATATGACCAATGTGATTTTACAATCTTTTGGTAGCAGTCGTTAGGTAAACTCTTTGTTCGCTATGGGCCAGTTTTAACAAAACCCTGAAGCAAATTCAAAACCAAAAGTAAAATGCAATCATGTGACCACAGGATGCTGTAAGTAGCCAGTTGCTGAGCACCCAAAATGAAGTCACATGACTATAAGGGGTGAGCATTGGAGCTTTGAATCCAGGTTGGAAGTACACCTCACAACTTTGAACAATTGCTAAGCCGAGGACTACCAGTTTATCATCTTGTAATTGGGAGATTCAGGTTTCAGGTTTAGTCCCAGGTGTCCGCACAAAGTACATATTCTACTCATTAGCAATAATTATTTCGTATCACAGAATTATTACATTAATTACTTAGAACAAAAGAACTCTTAATGGTTTGCCCTAAAGCTTACATTTGATGCTTATGAATGAACTTATTATGGTAAATGAACTATGACAAAAGATTAAAAAAACCTCAGACTAGTTTGAATATTCTATCCAATGAATTAATTTGACCCCCTTGCTGTTTCGTGACTGTACTTACTAGAAATGTATTTCCACAGTGTCCACACACTACCCTGGTGCCTTCTGGCTGAGCAGGTATTGCAGGCTGCGCTGACTGCTCCTCTGGAATTAGCATTACTGGACCGAGATTAATGATGCGTCTACTGTCAGAAGTAAAGATGTCATACCATTTCAGAAAAAAAGAGAGAAAAAGACTCTTTCATCATCTAGTATCCTTTCTACAAAGAAAACCCATTGGCTCCATTGTATTTGCCAAATTCCAGCACCAAACACAAAGACAGTTAGGTAAACTGGTATCAATCCCTGTAAAACAGGGGTGTCAAACTCGTTTTCATTGAGGGCCGCATCAGGATTGTGTTTGATATCGGGGGGCATGGGGCGTGGCCAAGGTGGGCATGGCCAGCTCGACAACACTCATGTCGGGGGCGCCTGTGGAGGCTGGACCGCTCTGCCAGCGAAAATGGGCTCCCGAGCTCCATTTTTGGCTGCGATGGCCTCCTGCAACCCTCTGCCAGTGAAAATGGAGCTCCGTTTTCACTGGCAGAGGCACCGCGGGCCGGTCCTTTGCTGTTTCCAGGTCGGCCCCGCAGGCCAGATCTAAGCATCCCACAGGCCAGATCAGGCCCGTGGGCCTTGAGTTTGACACTCCTGCTGTAAAGTAATCAAAGTTTTGAAATATATGCCTGTCTTCAAATGAATTAGAAAATGCAAATATTGAAACCAAGGTAAATTAGGAACAGACCATTCAAGTCTGTAAAGTCTGAAACATCTGGTGCAATGCAGGAATCCTAATTAAACCATCTCAGACAGTTGCTACATAGCCTCAGCTTGAACACATCTGGGCAACTCTCATAGTAATTATTTCCACTGTCAAACGGCCTGAGTTACTGAGAACTGAAACTTTATGTAACCTGGCCGCACTCCCTTGAAGTCTTAATCATCCACGTAAACTATCATCCTTATAATTCAAGTAGCCAAAAAGCCGAAAGTAGCTACGAAGAGTTCATTACTGTGATCCATGGTTTGTTGAAATAACTGTTTAAAGTAGTAATTGTATATTCTTTCTAGTAACTAGGCCAGTTGACAGCCAACTTCAAATCCAGTTCTTGATAACTGATTAATAGGGAAGTCTCATTTTAGAAGTTAACAGAAGTTAAAAACTTGAGCAAAAGAACTTAAACTACCATCTAGAACAGGGGTGTCAAACTTGCATCGTTATGTTGTCATGTGATGTATCGTGACTTTCCCCCTTTGCTAAAACGGGTGGGCGTGGCCAGTGTATGAAGCATCTGGTCCACAGGCCGCGAATTTGACACCCCTGATCTAGAAGATTTCAGTTTGGAACGGAATACTATTCAAAAACCATGGGTACTGTATTCAGGTCCAAACTACTCCCAGTCCAAAGTCAAACTCATAGTGATCTTAGTATAATTCAGAAAAATTACTATGAATTCTGAACTGATTGCATGTACTACATTTTCTGAAATGGAGAAAGTAAAGCCAATATCCTGATTGTATTTATAATTATTCACCGGAAAGTAAACAATGCTTCAGTAGTATCTTTCTCAAATGTTATAGATTGCTTTAGTTAAGATTGAGAAAAAAAAACACCTGCATGATACCCTGTCCAGTTTTCCAAAACATCTAATTTCATAATTGTTATTTGTAGGATTCTTGATTGATTAGTTTTGCTGTAAACAATGTATTGCACCATTAGAAACTGATAATGAAACAATGAAAGGAGAGTGATCTCTATTGGTTTGGTATCAATTATAAGAAGAAAGCATTTTATTAATTAAGTGAGGGGTTCACTTTTAATGCAATAAATAATGCTGGCATGTTTGTCCATGTGTGCGCGTGCTTGTGCATTATGCATATCCCACTTTATAATCCTCTTCTACAGATTAAAGATAGTTACATTGAACTTAGTGATCAATCTCCTTGATTAATCCATCTATCTCTGGATCAGTGAAACTGAAGGTGGATTAAACTCTTGGGCAAAGGGGATTAAAGTAAATATAAAGGGATTCATCATTTAGGCCTAATCTAGCATTAAAGAAATAACTACAGCATTATTAATATCATATCTAGTATATAGTTCTCAAGCTCATCCCATCTATATATTAACTCAATGCAGGTAGTCCTTGACTTACAACAGTGCATTTAGAGACCGTTCGAAGTTACAACAGCACTGAAAAAAATTGCTCATGACCATTTTTCAGTTAGAACTCATGATCATGTGATCAAAATTCAGGCGCTTGGCAACTGGGTCATATTTATGATAGTTGCAGTGTGCCAAGGTCACATGATCACCTTTTGCAACCTTCTGACAAGCAAAGTCAATGGGAAAACCAGATTCACTTAACAAGAAGGTTACTAACTTATCAACTGCAGTAACTCACCTAACAAATAGGGCAAGAAAGATTGTAAAAACAGGCAAAGCTCACTTAATAAATGTCTCACTTAACAATAGAAATGTTGGTCATAAATTGAGGACCAATTGCTGTTGAGGTAATTGCTGTTGAGGTAATAAATATCAATTACCAGATATTACCAATTTTCCTCCTGCTTTCATATCCTTAAGTTGATGGAGTTGATTAGTTATGATACCAAAGTATAAGAAAGGAAATGAAAGTAATCCATCAGACTTTTCCCTAGTTTATTTCCCTGGTTTAACCATACACCTTTTCTTGGAAATTAGTCAGTTTAGTACTCAATTAGTCATACTCTTCTGCAGGTAGAGGATAATGTTTAATGTAAAATGTGTTTGTGTATATGTGTGTGCATGTGTATATTTGTGTGTGTGTGTATTTTGTGTAAAATCAGAAACATACTTTGGAATCATACCTGGACAGCTTTTAATCTGATGGCATTTAGGATTTACAAACTTGACTCTTCCAGGTCTTGGGGCAAGTTGGGGGAATGATTGTTTTAATGTTGTTGTTTTTGTATTGATGCTATTGTCCAACATGTGGTTATTGTACCTCAGTTCTGTTCTAGAATTTGAGCCGCCTGGCCAGAATCACACTAATGTTGGGAAGTGCCAAAATAAAATAAAATAAAATAAAAAATTAAACACACATGTACAATATGAATTTAAATAACAAATTACTTAAAAATGTAAATCAACCTCATCAACAGACATCTGACTCTGTGTGTGTGTGTGTGTGTGTGTGTGTGTGTGTGTATGAGTGACTAATCAGCCTTAGCACTAATAATGCTACTGTAATCAACAGAAATATGAATTTTCTATGAAGGTATGAATACCTTCCATTATTATTGATCTCCCATCACTCCTCTGATTAATCTATATTTGGTAATGGCACGAATATCTTTACATATGTTTGACTTGCAGAGGCTAATGTCACAGTTTATATGAAATAAAATGATGAAAACAACCAAAATCATATTAAGGACACAGATTGAAAATTTTTATGGCTCTTACCAATTGGGTCTTGGACATCCTATTCTTCGTGATGTATCCTTACAGATAAGCAGACAGTTACATGGACATCTAACATACTTTTTCCCTGAAGGAGGGTTTTTGATTGGCTACACAACAACAAAAAGAAATCACATACATGTTGATTCTCAAAAAAAATAATCTTGCACTGATTAAAACAGAGCAACAGAAATGATTCAACTTGAGTTAAAAGTGTTATAGCACAATATATTTTTCCTTTTAATTTAATACCAATTACTGGTACTGTGTTTAAAATTCAAAATTACACATAGAAGTGTCAGTGGCTATTACTTTATGTATTTATTAATAAAATATCTTTCATAGTACTATATTCTCCTCTATCCTCCCTAGAGAGTATACAAGACTTTCTTTAACATATACCCAAGAATAGTTATCATACAATTAAACAACACAATATATAACATAAACAGAGACAATGCCATAAATTGCAGGTACTACAAACCAGAATCCCATTATTGTTTACTTATTTAATTTTATAGATGAAGGTCTCAAGAACCAGAATATCATAAAATAATTATTTTCTTAGTTATTAAAGATTGCCCAGAATCAAATTACATAAATGTCTTCAAGAAAAGAGTTCCATAATATGCGCTAATTTTGATAAATGCCCAAGCAGAATTCCAAGAATTGGTGAATTGGCTTTTGTCTTTAAACAAGCAGAATCAGCTGGCCAGACAATATTGGGAAAACATTGACCAGAAGTAGGGTGAACACAAAATGGCTAAACTGATGGCTATGTCAACAATCAGATGTAAATCATTTCAAAATTCTAAACTATGTTATAAAGGAGTTTTATATAAAAGAGTTAAGAAATGATAGTATGATTTGTTTTTGGCTGTTAACATTCAAAAAGTTATTGTGTGTTTCTATCTGGTTTCCATCAATCCTATCTGTTTATTATCATCTGTATCTTATTTTTTCTTGCTAAGAAAAGAGATTCATGTGTGATGTAATAATGTCTTAGAACAATGTAATATAGTATAATGAACAAAATATTCACTGCAACCAAAAATTAAGGAAGATTCAAATGGCATGTTTGATGTTGACTTTCTAATGATTTAAATTATTTTCTAATATTCCAATAATATAAGTCTTATTTGATAATTAACAGAATGGTATAAATATTTTTAAAATAATTATGATAAGAAAAAGAAAACACTTGCAACAGAGGAAAAATAATTATTCTGCTGAAAGAAGTTTGAACAAACTATTTATGTGGATGTGTGTCTGTACACACACATATAGATACACACACAGGGAGACTCAAAGATTAACTAGTTATTTAGGCTAACTAGCTTAGAGCATAACAAATAAACATCGGATTAGAACAGGGCTACTTGCATTATTATTGGCCATACTATTTGCCATTTCTGTCAGAAATGACTGTCTGACTCACAGAACTTAAATTCTCATGCAGCAACTGAAGCTAATTATCACTCCTCTTCCTGAATCACACTGAAAAGATTCTCTCTTAGGAACAATCTATTCCCCAACCATTCTTTTTTATTTCTTTACCCATGTTCCTCCAAATTCACATAGCACCCTCCCTCCCAAATGAAGAAAATTCCTCTTTTCCCTCAGATAAACTCATCTATACTATATAGAAGAAGCTTGATGAAAACAACATGTCCTGTCTGCCCCTACATTCTGCAAGGACTTGGTGAGCCCATTGTTCCTGCGATCTGAGGAGGCTCTTATAACTACCAGAGAACACACCTTGGTCTCTCAGTTTAATTAAAACCCCTTGGTCTCTCAGTTGATGGAACAGAAGAAGAGATGTAACTCAAGACCTAATCAGATCACTGAACCAGAAACATCAGAAGAGGAGGGGATCAAGAAGAAATGAAACAACACTACCTTGTTTTGTATGTACCGTATATACTCGAGTATAAGCCGACCCGAGTATAAGCCGAGGTCCTAATTTTACCCAGGAAACCTGG
>JANHJO010001525.1:114084-129964 GCA_032468235.1 Pseudoxyrhopus heterurus | reverse complement strand
TGCTTCTTGTCCTGCCCTCAGGTGCTTTGGAGAATAGCTTGACTCCCTCTTTTTTATGGCAACCCCTGATTAGTAACACTGTTGTTAAGTGAACCTGGCCTTCCCCATTGACTTTCGTTGTCAGAAGGTCACAAAAGGGGATCACATGACCCCGGGACATTGCAATGGTCATAAGTATGAAACAATTGCCAAGCTTCTGAATTTTTATCACATGTTCATGGGGATGCTGCAAAGGTCATAACTGTGAAAAACAGTCATAGGTCACTTTTTTCAGTGCCATTCAGTACACTATTCAAGTGGTGCTCCAATTATTTGGTGATTGCACCCAAGGCATCTATTACTATTGGTATCCTTTCTTTTGCCACAAGTTGTTCTAGTTACGAGTCTTTAAACAGTGAAATTTTCTCCAGTTCTTTCTCTTCTCTTTTCCTATCTCTATATACAGTACTAAAATACCAATATTCACACTTTTTGTCTTTCTTAATAACAATTGTCAAGTCTGGATGCTTTGTGACAGGTGTTTGGGGGTTTTAAAAAATGTCCAAGAACACTTAGCTACTTCATTTTTTAATTACTTTATCTATTCTGTGGTTCCACCAGTTCTTGCTTGCAGTCAAATGGCATTTCTTGTAAATCTTCCAATGAGCCAATGTTGCTACTTTGTCATGTAGTTGTTTATAGTCAGACTGTGCGATCTTGCAGCAGCTAACTAGAATGGTCCACTGTTTCTTCAGGTTCTTTGCAGAAGCAACATTTGCTTTCTGTTGCTGTCTTCTCCGTTTTGGCTTTGTATGCATTTGTTCTTAAGACTTGGTCTTGTGCAGCCATAATTAACCCCTCTGTTTATTTTTGCAACTTTCCTACTCTTAGCCATTCATTGTCAGGTCTTACCTGCTTTGCCTGCAAATTTTTATGCACTGGTCATATAATATTATGGTTTACTATGACTTTATTTCTTCTTTTACTGTCTGGTGTAGTTGCTACATTGCACACCCACCTATTTTGAATAGGTAAATAATCTTAATATTAACCTCTCCCAGTCTACCACCATTGATCAACAACTGTGTCATTGATCTTTGCATAAAGGTGCCATTGATCTTTGCACAAAGCTTCTGATGTTTCTACTGACTTCTGTTATTTCTAGGCACTTGATTATCCAGTCATGTGGCAGAGAGTCAAATGCCTTCTTGTAATCAATTCAAGCTACAGTATGTTCAAGTTCTTCCTTCTCTTGCAGTTTTTCAAAATTATCTTTTGTTTCCTCTGCTGTTTGGGATATTTCCTTTCTGTTCAGGTGAACAGAGCTTGTTTTCAACTAGATGCTGTTGGACTGCATCCAATACACACTAATTAGCAATTTGAAAATTGTTGGTAAGCAGATTATTATTATGGGTTGGTTACACAGTCAGTCAGATGTTTAGAGAGGATTTGGCATTTGTATCCATTTTTTTTTTCTATTCTGTTTTCTCCAAGTACTATCACATCCACTAGACCAAGGGAGCTCCAACCTTGGCAACTTTAAGACTTGTGGACTTCAACTCCCAGAATTCCTCAGCCAGAAGACCACTGCACTAGACTATTCAGTCCACTGTAAACCAACCACAGAAGTTGAGATGACACACAATACTAAGCTAAATATATGGAGCCATTAATATGGGGTTCAATGGGTTCTACAAACACAGTCGTTGTTTTTCACTGCATTTGAATGAAGCTGCTCATGTAATTAATTAGTTTAACAACATCTGCAAATGAAATGCAATCAGGACAGGATTTGGCTGAGGAGGGACATAATCCATATACCCACCGCTCTACTTTGTGAACAAATAAAAACCCACAATCTTATGTCAGTCCCCGCCATACCCTCCCCCATGGCTTTCAGTCTGACATGCAGCTGGGATGGTATCCCCATCTCCTATATAGGGATGGCTTCTGTCTCCCAGCTTCTCAACATCACCAGCAAGAAGACCATCCCCAATCCCAGCACTGGGGTGGTTTAGACAAATGGATAGGCTTAACATGTTAGAATTCTCCCCACTTTAGTCTTCTACCTCTCCCAGTCTGTGGAGCAGCAACTCCTTGGACAGTTAGAGTTGGTCAGTGAAGGGGGAAAGGAGGAAATCGAAAGGTCTCTGAACTACTCCTCAGATTAGAGACTGGATCAGCCTGAATAAGTGATAGCCCTGACCACAAGTATTGGAGAGTTTGTAAGACAATTTTCTCCCTGCTGCTAAACAGGGCAACCCCATAGTGCTCATTTGTTGTTCCAGCAACTTTTGGGAATGATTTTAGTACTCTATTAGGAAATGTTTAACCCATTTTCTGATGCAGGTTTCCAAGCTAGTGTTGAAGTGGAGATTTGTTTTGTACGGAAAGAGCCTGTTTTGGAAGAACAGGCTTTCCTGCTGCCCAAAGCAGAATTGAACAGTGATAGTATGTAACAAACATGCAAATATTGATCAAAACAATGTTTTAGTAGAAACCAGGCTGTGTACAGTTGAAAAAAAAAAAACTTGGCATGCAAGCATCTGTGTTTGTCATTCTCCCAAGTCCACACAAGACTTTGAAGCAAGCAGAAATTGCTTCCAGGATGCTTCCAAGATGGCACCATGCAAGCATCATCCTTTATGTTCTTGTACATCAGGATACGACATAAATATAAAAAGGGGTGATGACATTGCAATGCATGTTTTGCCATCTCTTTCTACCAATGTGAGTCCATTGTAATTATGAATACAAAGTTTACATAGTTTCACTATCGGTTGTAAAGAAGCCCAGATCAAGTAACGTTAAAAGGGTATATGGCTGTTAAAACAACAAACCAGTAAGAGTTTGGTCATGTGACCAGTTTGGAAGGAGTGAAAACTTTTGTAGTAGTTTTCTGCACAAAGGTTTGGACTTCTTAGAGACTAAGTCAGGGATGAGGATCTTAGATTATTTGGGATACAGCTGACCTACAACTGCCCATAACCATCACCATTGGTTATGCTGGATAGATCATCAGCCAGCAAAACAACAACAGCCTTTTAAAACCCTCTCATTGAATTATCTAGTTCTTCTGTCAGTTAGAATACAAATAGTCCTCAACTTATGACAATTGGGAATGGAATTTTAGTTGCTAAGTGGTGCGGTGATTAAGCAAGTCAGATGACGAGACCAATTATATGACTATTTTTACTGAAGTGGTTGAGCAACTCACTGCACTTGTTAAGTGAATCACACAGTGAAGTGAATCTGGCTTCCCCAATGGACTTTGCTTTGTTGGAAGCCAACTGGGAAGGTCACAAATTTTGATCATGTAACCATAAGATGCTGCAACCTTTGTAAATGTGAGCTGGTTGCCAAGTGCCCAGAATTGTGATCATGTGACCACAGATATAGTGTGAAGGTCATAGCTTCAAGGATGGCCTGGGGCATAAGTCACTTTTTCTGAAGTCAGTGAACTGTGTTAAATGAATGATTATAATTCAAGGGTTACCTGTATCTTGAAAAATGATTGGACCGTTTTTCTTGTGCAAATTTTTTTATTGGAGTCCCTGGAACTCTTCTATAGGCAACCGGCCCACGACTGAATGGTGGCTAGGAGCTGAAAATGCAAGGGGCAAGAGAGCTCACCTGTCCAGGATGCAAATGAAAGAGGTGGCCTTGAACTGCTAAAATGAATGGGACATAGACACATATAGAAAAGCAAGGTGAAGGTGAAGTGGAAGAAGAGTTTGTGTGAATAATTCATTTCATTCTAATAGTCTGTGGATGAATAACCTAGACAACAAAGGAATTGCAAGAAACCTGGGTGGAGAGGCTGTTGAAAAACGCTGCTGATTGCATTTTGCAATTAATGGGTAAGTGACAATCTTACCTTTAGGAAAGGGTCAGCATTTATGATGGAAATTCTGGCTCTTTGTGAAAAGGCTTAAAATGATTGGTTTATTGTTATCACTTTTTCTAAGCAAAACCAATAGAAGATTGGGAAATGATCAGTAAGCAGAGAGTGGAGAAAGAAACCATGGATGATTCACGATTTCTATACAAGGGCTAAAAAAGAAGTAGGTCAATCCACTTAAATGTTGAAAGTTAAAATGGAATGAAAAATGTTACTGATTTGCCTAGCATTTTCATCAAATAGAGCAGTTCAGGGATACATATTTAGCCTAAAATACTAAATTACTATATTAACATGAACTTTTGTTCAGATTCTCATGTTTATAGTCTTAGTTTCCTTCCATCCTGTTTCTGTATCACTGTGCAATTTTATTGTGTATAGTCTTCAAACAGACATATTTTGTGATTCTTAATATTACATGGGATAATTATTCTTAAATCTTTCAGAGTTTCAGAGGCTTATCAGCGTTAAATGTAACCCTGTAAACACTTTGTAGAATAAAAAGAAAAGTAATTTAAAGGGAACATTTCCTTGGATCCGCACTTAATGACCATATAGATTCATACATGCAGTTTTCCTGACAATCATGCAGAAAATGTCCACTTCATTTTCTACTGCTCTAGTATTCCCTTGAAGTTTCCCACCTAAGTATTAATCCAGATTGATGCTGTTTAGCTTTGAGGCAAAATGGGCTGAGTGTTGCTGGCTATTTAAAACATATGTCAAGTGTAACTCTCGGCATGCAAATGCATTAAATAGACCTTCTATTTTTAAACAAAATTAAGCAATGCATAGTATCAGTCACTAAACATTACAGGTAGGTTAATTAGATCTTTTTTAAAATTATGACCCATCAAGTAATATTAAGATGGAAGACTCTGTATTGCTTTCTATTAGATGAGTGTCCCCCAACCTTTTGGGCACCAGGGACCGGTTCTGTGGTTTTTCCGTGGTCTGGAGGGGGCATGGTTTTGCCTGCTGCCTACATCCCATGTATGGGTCTTTGCTTGTTTGCATGGCCTGGTTTCTGGCATGCTGTGGCCCGGTGCCGATCCATGGACTAGGGGTTGGGGACTCCTGCATTAGACCACTAAGGTCTAACCATTGGACCAGCTCAGTTATACTAAAATATCGGGCTCTTTAGCACATACTCATTTCAGGAGTTTGTAGCTGATACGTTCCAATCAAAGGAAAAAGTCATTTACCGTACACAGCCGCTTGTGAGTTTCTTTCCAAGAATGCTTTCTCAGAGTGGTTGAAAAGGCTGAATTTGCTGCTATTAATAGATTACTGGTAATTAGAAACCCTTATTGATTGTCTGAACATCATGTAGGTGGTGGTGTTCCTGTCAACCCTGAAGCTGACCTGACCGAGGCCATTTTGAGGCTTCGGTGTTGCCACACTGAAGCTGAGGGATAGGGAGGGGGGACTAGAGATAGAGGGGTTTTGTAGCCAAAACAAAATATTTTCTCCTGGGAACCAAGGACATTCCCACAGGTGGCTAGGGAGAGGATAAACAATGTTGCCTGGCAACCAGAGAGAACCTTGATTGGACTATGTGACTGACTGTTGGGGAAAAGGGGGAAACTTTTACTTTTAATTAGGTGAAAACCACGGGAATATTCAGAGTTGGTTTTCACCAGCTTATGCCAATATGATATGTCCAATAAAACAATTCTTTGAGGAACCTACTTGCCTTGGAGTTCTGTTTGTTATGGATATATTACTTGGAACCCTGACAGCTCCACTGGTTGCACCAGCAGGATCAGATCCTGGTCCACGCAGCCAGGAGAAGCTTCCAAATAAGGTACTATTGGATTAGTGATTCTTAACCTTGACAACTTTAAAATATATGATTTTCAACTCCCAGGATTCTCCAGCCACTTTGCTGGCTAAGGAGTTCTGGGAGTTGAAGTATCTTAAAGTTCCTAAGATTGAGAAATGTTCGATTAGATGTCCAATCCTTCCCCTTCCTGCTTCTCTCTTCACAACAATATTCTAGTATTTTTTTTCCTTCACTCTCAAAATGCAAGGGGGTGAGGGAGAGAACATCCATTCTTGACTGCAGTCTCCCCAGTCTTGGAAGTGCCATTGTACTCCAAACCCATGAAGTCATAAAGAGAAGAAAATTATTTTGATTTTAAAATAATACCATCTATTAATGTAAAAGGAGAACTCTGATACTAAAGGAACAGAATGAAATTAGATATTTCAGAACTGTGCGGGCCCTTCTTATATTTTTGTGAAAAATTAATAGACCAAATAGATATTTGACCAGAGAAGAAAATTTGAATATACATTCTCTCAAAGAGGTACTCCTTTCCTGTGTAATATAGGAATGGTCATATCAGTGAACGGTACCAGTATATATTTATGTATGTATATAGAAAGTGTATATGTGTGTTATGTATGTGTTTGGGTAGATATATACTTTATCTTGAGAGCAGGCAACAGAATTTCAATTTTAATATGGGCCAGTGTGCTCACAAAAAATGACAATAAAAGTTACTTTATCTCTTATCTTCTAATTTATCATTATTTTAATCCAAGTTTGTTAGATTTTCTTTATTTCTGCACTAATATAGATTTTAATGCATCTTTCTCCTAATATATGCAATTCTGTATCTATTCTAATTTTATACTTTTGCAAGTGATTTTATCAAACTAATGCTTGTCTGCAGCTTATTTTCAGCAATTTACAGTTATATGTATTTCCTCCAATATATTCATTTTTGCCCATATTCTATGTTGGTGAAACTGTAGTGCAAAATTTGAATGCATTCAAATTTCAACATAATGGTTATTGTGCACATATCAGTTTGAAAGCACAAAAGCAGTTAAGCTTATATTAAAAACAAACGAAGTGTTTTTCCCACCTTTGCAATTCAAGCACAATTATTTTATTGTGACTGGGTTGACATATACTAAGCAATGACTTGTTAAATTAACCACAATTGGCATGTTCACACAACACATTAAGCCATAAATCATGGTTTCCAACACTATTGCATGCCACCATAATGGCTTGCATCAGATATCATACTAAACCAAAAATAAAGAAGCTATAAATTCAACTTGTTTGTTTCGTGCATATATATTCAATGTCTTTTTGACAGCAACATTTTCAAGAATACTTGCTGATGAATTTTAACTGATTTACAGTCTTCGTTGCCAATCAGATCCTCTACTAGATGTTTACCTGTGATGAACATCTTTAATCGTGGCTGTGAAAAATTGTAAGCAAATAAATCAGTAAAATCTTCAGGGGTACATTTATAAAAAGCTTCCTTCAGTAAGCCAAGCTGGCCCATAAACAATTACATCTTGCAGGCTTTTTATTTCATGTGCTGTCCTGAATGTATGGAAGAAAATAGATAAAGAAATCCTTGCAGAATTTTTAAAAAGTACAAAACCTACAAAGAAACAGAAATAGACAGAAATATATGGAGTGCAAAGAAAATATAATGAACTGGCAAGTTCTATTGCCTGGAAAGACCCATATTCTTGTAATTTTTACCCATATGATCAATATTATGTCTGGCACTCCTGATGCAGTATTGTTTTCTGAATCGCTATCCAACTATCCTAGTTAATTCATATTCTCTTCTTTATTACATAAATATCCTATGGTATGTACATCCTCAATATGTAGCCCAGTGAACAAATATATTTTTCCAAAATGTCAGATCAAAGTTTCACTGCACTAAAGACTTATATTAAATATATTTCTTGTCTCAATCTTCTTCCAAGATACTGTACAAAATAATGTCAAAAATAGAGAAGTTAGAAGGAACTTGTCACAAGAAAACCCATATCTAGTTAAACTCAAGATTCCGGATAATTAGTCATTTGTAATTGTAATCTTTAGCTGTTTAATACTGTATGTGCATATCAGGCTTTACTCCCTAGTGCAGTGATGTCGAACCTATGGCACGTGTGCCCAAAGTGGCACACGGAGCCATGTTGCTCGGCATGCCAGCCATCGCCCAGCCCAGCTCCATTGTGCATGCGCACGCAACCCCTGGGTTTTTAGCTGGAAAAAATCCAAAAACAGCTGTTTGTTGGCTCTTTTTTCAAGCTAAAAACCTGGGGGTTGCGCGCAAATGTGCCCCCCGTGCATGTGCGCACGACCCCCGAGTTTTTAGCCCAAAAAACCGGAAAAAAACTGTTTTTTCGCTCTTTTTCGGGCTAAAAACCTGGGGGCCATGCGCGCATGTGCAGGGGCGCACGTTGCATTGTGGGTGGGGGGCACGTGGGAGTGCATGCACGCAATTTAGCATGGGAACCAAAAAAGGTTCGACATCATTGCCCTAGTGTTTCTGACAAGCAAAGTCAATGGGGAAGGCCAGGTTCACTTAACAACAGTTAACAGTTTACTAATCATGGGTTGTCACAAAAAAAGAGGGAGTCAAACTATTCTCCAAAGCACCTGAGGGCAGGGCAAGAAGCAATGGATGGAAACTAATCAAGGAGAGAAGCAACTTAGAAACAAGAAGAGATTTCATGACAGTTTGAACAATTAACCAGTGGAACAACTTGCCTCCAGAAGTTGTGAATTGTCCAACAGTGAAAGTTTTTAAGAAGAGATTGGACAACCATTTGTCTAAAATGGTATAGGGTTTCCTGCTTCAGCTAGAAGAACTCTAAGGTCCCTTCCAACTCTGTTATTCTGTTATTTGTTACTAAAGTGCTTTCTTTCCAGGCCCACAGTGCCCCATATCGGGACTATGTCATAGTATGCTGACAAAGCATAGGATAGCCAGAGTGTTATGACATGGTCCTGATATAATTTTGGGTAGCATTTCCATTATTTATTCCATATGGCATTTCTGTCATGGCTTTTTAATCCTTCTGCTTTCTTCCTAACTTATTTTTAGATACATGTGAGAACATTCAGTCCTGAGGCTTAAATGTGTTCTCATTGGAAATGTGAACTGGATCTAACACTACAAACAGTTACTATAACCTAACAATATTCCTGGGGCTGCTTCTACATTCTTCCCCTTGAAAGATATCCCCTATGTAAGTCAACTTTATTCACCCAACTCCCCCCCCCCCATTAAAGCTTGGTATATCCACTCTTTTTTCTAATGATTTTAATATATTTCTTGCTATTCATACAATAGAGATTGGTACTGTGTACTGGCTTTAATTTTTAATACATCTGAAGGGCCATAGGCTAGCAACGTTGTCTTAAATTCTCTTTATAATGTGGATTTGTATTCTTGTTATGAATTTGCCTTAGTACAAAAGTATAGCAAGAATTATATTCCTGTTGAGCTCACTAGGATTTTCTTAGATCCATCTAGGGCTGTAATGCTAATTATTCAAGTCCTATTTATCTTTATAAAATGCCCATGTTTTAGCTTTCTTCACCTGCCTCGTCTTCCAGTTTGATTCGGAGAAGAAGTATTTTTAAACCCAATTTCAGTAAATCTATTGCCAAATCTAGAGCAGAAGCTGCGGAAAACCACTTGAAGATGCAATATCTCAAATAGCCAGACGGTGGCGTGCCGCCTTAGTCCGAGGGCTTTTTTTCTAGCCGCATACCCTCTTCCTTCCTCCTTTTCTCGTCATAAATATAGATATATAAACTCATATAGGATTGGACCTGTGGTGTTTTTTTTTTTTAAGTTGTCAATTTAAGACGTGTCGACTTCAACTACCAGCATGCTGGCTGAGGAATTTTATGAAAACATTTTAAGTTGCCAATTTTGAAAAAACATTGATTTAGACTTTCGAAGATTAAAAAATAAACCCTCTAGTTTTTCACTTCAAGTAACAACAACATTTGAGGGAGGACCCATGTTCGCCACCATGTCACCCTCACAATTTATTTAGTCATAGCTCCTCAGCAGGGCAACCAGATTAATCTTTTGCGGAAAAACAGGCCACCTTCAAGAGGAAAGCAAGCCTCCATTGGCCCCCCTCCCTCCACCCCAGTTTTGTGGAATTTTGGATTTCTTTGCAGACAACTTTCTCTGAAGTGTATCATTCCCCCCCAACCTTGTGCTGAAGTTTATCCTCCAGCCTGCTAGCTCTATAAACCCCCAGCCTCGCTCCTCCCATTTTCTTATCTCTTTGCGCTGCGGCTGGGCTAGGACGTTGCGTAGGGGGCGTGTCCTCGCCCGGCCCCGCCCCCTTTGCCCGCACGTGGGTAGCAAAGCCAGCCGGGTGGTGGTGGTGGTGGTGCTGAATCCGCCATGGACAGGCGCGGGCGAGGCGGCTCAGCCGCGGTGGCGGAGGAAGAGGAGGGAGAAGAAGAAGAAGAGGAGGAGGAGGAGGGCGGCGCGCTGGAGCTGCTGGCCAGGCGGCAACGGAAGGAGAAGCGGGAGCTGCAGGGTGAGGGCGGCGGCGGCACAAATCCGGGCAGCGGGAGGAGGGTTCAGAAATAGTCTTTAAAGCTTGCAGGGAAAACCTGTATCCCGAAGCGAGCTACTGCGCTATGTTGGCAAGGCACGCTGACCCAGGATTTGATCCACCCAGTTTTATCAGCCTGCTTTTCTCCAGGGTAGGGCAGGGTGGCAACTTCTAAATGACCCTGGCTGGTCCCAAAAAAAACTTAATAGGTTGGATCAGGTTAGTATTTGGGATGAGAAACCACAAGGAAACATCGGGGTTAGATGGGAAACGCGTCCGGGAAGGAGGGAGGGACCCAAACCATGTAATGTTGCCAAGATGATGACATGGGCATGTCAAACCTGGACTCAACTTGAAGGAGCTCTTATCTTGTTTCATCCTAGAGCTCAAGTTGGTAGTACAGCATTCCCTCTTAAGTGTAGGAACTGGTAGGTAGGTTGGGTTGGTCAGGGAGAACGAACAGCCCTGGCATCCTGTGGGCTTCCAAGGTTTACGGGGCACGTGGTTTGGAGTCACTCCAGATCTGCTTGACCATTATGACTTGACTAATCACAGTATCACTGACTAAAATCATAATGTGACACGCTAAGCTATAAACTAACTATGGGTTGGATACATAGTATGGAAAGCTCAGTTGTAATTGGCTTATTTGTGGCACGTCTGTCCTGTAAGCAGAGGCACAGAGTTCTCTGTACCAAAGCTAATGAGGTTTTGTAGGTTTCAGCCTCTTCATGAGATGCCTGGAGTGTTGTTAAGAGTGAGAATATATACTGATATATATATATATACTGTATATGAAGTCTCTGCACTGGGATTTGATATGCCTCAAGTGAGGCGCTTTACATCATCTCATAGCTTTTGACATAGTTTGACAGAGCACTTGCAAAATCTGGAAGAAACTTCTGGATGCTTCGGCATGTAGACATCTCGTACGGCACATCTGCAGCCTCAGCAGCAGCTTCCAACCATTGCAAGTGTGAATTGAATCAGGAAGTGACATGGTTCCTTCACTTTTGTAAGCAAAAAGTGTGTTGCTTTGCAAAAAAGGTTCCTGGGAGAGGGTTTCACCAGAGCATTTGTGAATGTACGATGAGTGTACAACGTATGTGTTGTACATGTATAAACAGATTTCCACACAAAGTCCAGGCTCAAAAGGAAATGGTGTAGAAGTTCTCAAGTGAGGCCATGCAAAACAACAGAAATGCATTGATTATAATACTAGCATCATCCTAATATTTAATACCTATAATGGATAAATGTAACAGAAACAAATATTTTGATAAAACACTAACATAAGAAAGAGTGATATTCAAAACCCAGTAGAGCCTTTCAGATTTTCTGGGTACAAATGGAAATAGCCATTTTTGGCTCTAGGACTCCAAATTTAAATTGCTGTGTGAAATAGTTGAATTCTTGTAATGTAGGAAATATTTGAATCATGAAATATTACTAATTGCTTTAAATGTATTTTGAGTGTTTTTTTTTAAATAGCATCCTAAATTAACTTGATGCTGTCAGAACTGCAATTACAGGCATTTTCTTGAGCTATTGCACCAATATGACAGGACTGGAATCATAGAAACTCATGTTGTTGCATCATCAAGTATCCGGCATTGTCTCGTACAGCTCGCTTCCATGCATGGCAGGGAAGAGAATGATGCTTGTGTTGCTACTGTATGAGCTTCCCTGCTGTCATGAGAACATGAGAAGCTGTCCTAAGATGCAGGCCTTGCTACGCTGCAGTACTCGGAGCAAAAGTGATACCTTTATTTTAGTTTTGATTAATCAGATCTTCCATATAATATTTGCCTGATCTTTCATGACCTCCGATGTTGCTGTAATTGAATCCATCTAATGGGCTACTATCTCTTCTCTTTCTTTCTGCTTTAGTAGCAAGTTTAGTAGCAAAAGCAACTGTTATAGCCAAAGTTACAGTTTTGTCTTCATAGGACAGGCAGAAAGAATCCAGATCAGGTCTTGCATGGCCCACAACTACATGGACTTACAGTATCATGTGTGACATATTTATTCACAAAAAAGAAACTTATTTCCCATCAAAACATAGGCACCTCAAACTAATGAGCTGAATTGTGTTCTGACTACATATGATTATTGATTACTGCAGTTTTATTTGATTTCATATATATGTGTAACTCAAATCATGAATAATGACAAGAATAATTTAAGACGCTTTTCATTTATCTCACCTGTTTTTGCTTCTGTAGCCAAAATCCAAGGAATGAAAAATACTGTTCCAAAGAATGATAAAAAGAGAAGAAAACAGTTGCTGGATGATGTTGCCAAGCTGGAATCTGAGTTGGAAGAGAAGCACAAAGAGGAACTAAAGAAGTTAAAAGAAACATTACCTGAACAGAATAAAGTATGCAGCATTTATTTTTGAGATACCATGAGTTTGTTGTATTTCTAGTTACTAAGTTGTGTTTTTAAAGTAAATATTGCTAAGGATTTCTTTTCATTCTGAAAATTGTTGTGTTTTGAACTTATTTGTGGGCAGTACTTTTTCTTATAAGTAAAACGGATAAGCAATCGCTGGGAAATACAGTTGGAGACCTTGCAGTGATTTTATATAAAATTTATATGAGTTTGGGGAAGTAAAACAATTTTTGTAGAAGAGTGGGTTGTATAGCTCTAGAGCTCCTAGATGGAACGTCAAGGTTAGACGGAAGCAACTGTTGTTAGTAAAACATTCTTTGTCTCTAACTGAAAGAGAATGAGAGACTTGGCCATTGCAAGAAAGCAGAATGAGATTTGGAGAAGGAAGGGTGCACACGGACTCGGGAAAAAGGCCTGGCACTTCCAGCCACTACTTCACAAAAGACCAAGCTGGCTGCACTTTGTCAGCTTTAGGGGGAAGGAAACTGAAGGATAGCTGGGGCAGCATGGCCTGCTGCGTCCAGAGCAATGGGGCCTTTGTGCTGTGGCACTCAGGTGGCTGGCTGTGGCGTGCGGTTGGAGGTGGCACTCAACGATGGTGGCAGTGCTAGTGGTGCTAAGACTGAAGTATGAGAGCAGTGGCAGTTGGTTTTTGGCTTGAAGGACATGTGTCTCTAGCACCACCACTGCCTAGAATTGCCACTGTTCAGGGCAGCTAAAAGGGCATAGATGGGTGGGAGATAGGGGGTGGGGGATTGAAGAGGAGGCAGTCCCTTATCTTATTGAGTCTCAGAGCTGGTCGGGCTCAAGGCTAGAATGGTTTGGATCTGTGTGGATCCTTTACTAACAACCACTGGGATTCAGTTAACGATGGCAACAGGGACTACTGGGATTTCTGTTGCGAAGTGATGCAGTCCGGAAATTGCGGTCCCAATTGATGTTGAGGACAACCTATATTTATTAGCCTTGGGACTATGGTTTTTCTTCTGATTTTAGTAGAAACTTGGGATCAGGCGCATCAGAAATGTAATACTTGTCTATTTTCATTCTTAACCCAATTATAATGGGATTTAATAGAATTTCTGATAGATAAGGTTCTCTGGCAGGCCACTTACCTGAAGAGAAAGTGTCTTTTCAAGCTAACTGGGAACTAGAATTAACACAGAATCATGTAGGTGGATGATTATAGAGAATGATGACTGCAATAGAAATGATGTAAAGTATCAAGAGACAGTGAATGTTGTAAAACTTTAAACATTGCTTCTGTTAAAATTGAAGGGCTATAAGAAATTCTTTGTGAAATATTTCAGGTAATTTTTATTTATTATTTAGGAATATTTGGCAGGTCTAAATATTGCAAAACTGGAGATTGAGAGCAGAGAACAGACCCAGCCTGCTAAAATATCAAAAGCACAGAAGAGGCGGGTAAGATTATTTCAATGTTAATTCATTAGACTACAACGAAGTGTAAGGTATAATCTTTAATGTGGTATCTGTGGGATGATTTTAGAACCTGATTCCAGTCCCAAGGGTCAATAGAAGTCATAATTGGAATATTTTGGGCAGACAGGGATTAGACGCGCACCTACGCACACACATCTGTCAGATGTGATGTTATGTGAAGCTCTTGATTTTCAAAAATACTTTTTTCAGTTTGGAAGCCAAATTATTTCTCTTTTGGACTGAAAAAAATGATATACAACCAGTCCTCCCACTTAATGGCTATTGTGGCACCCCCATAACCACGTGAACAAAATCTGAGTGCTTGGCAATTGACATGCATTTATGACAGTTGCAGTGTTCTGGGGTCATGTGAATGCCATTTGCAATAGCAATAGCACTTAGACTTATATATTGCTTCACGGTGCTTTACAGCCCTTTCCAAGCAGTTTACAGAGTCAGCATATTGCCCCCAACAATCTGGGTCCCCATTTTACTGACCTCAGAAGGATAGAAGACTGAGTTAACCTTGAGCCGGGTGAGAATCGAACTTCCAAACTGCTGGCACCAGCAGTCAGCAGAAGTAGCCTGCAGTACTGCATTCTAACCATTGCGCCACCACGGCTTTGCAACCTTCAAAGCCAAGCAAAGTCAATGGGGCAAGACAGATTTGCTTAATGATCATACAATTCACTTAACTGCAGTGATTCACTTAATAATTACGGCAAAAACTCATAAAATGAGGTGCAACTCACTTAACAGCCACTTTGTTTAGCAATGGAAAATCTGGTTCCAGTTGTGGTCAAAAGTTGAGGACTACTTGTAAAATAGATACTTTCCAATCTACGACTGCCATATTTGAGGGTTAGAGGTATGTGGGTAAGGATCTATTTTTTCCTATTACTTCTTCCCATTATGCTATCCCTTGTTTTATTCCAGATGATTTCCCATGCCTCCAGAAAGCGGTCTAGAAACTGTAGGATGAAGGAGAGATTCCTTCAATTCCAAAGGCATATTTCTGCTAAACATGATTCTGGATTCTATCAAATGTTTCCGATTTTTTTCATGAAGTAACAATAAGAGAACTGCTTATAACAGGATTGCCAAAATCTGATAGCTTAATCTCTACAGCACTCTGCTTGTACTTTGCTGGTGACAGTCATACTAGTTTGACAAATAAATGCCACACATTAATAACAAAAGAGAACATTGTTATGAAACACGTTTAACAGAACATCATTAAAATCCTTCTGGAAATTGTATTTTAAATGCTGTGAAATATTATTCTGAGATGAATAATAGTAAAGGACAAAACATTCACAAAGGATAAATCTTCAGGCAAGCTGATTTTGCTCTTCAGTTCAGCAAGCTGGGCTTGAAAGCATATGACATAGTCTTTTATTTGAAGGTTTCTTTTGAAAAGCAGACTTTGTGCAACTGAAATGTCTTGATAAAAGGTGTGTATTGAACATACAATATTATGATTTAGTATTTTGCTCATTTTATATAACTCTGTTAGCCAAACTGAATCCATATACTACTAAAACTCTTGTTGTCATGATCTTTAATTGGGGCAGAATAGTGCATCATAGGACAACAGTTTTTGAACCAAGGTACCTTAGATGGACTAACATTCAGAACGTGTCCAAAATCTGGAAGCCATGACTCCCGAGGGAATGAAATTTGGCAAAGTTATGGCTGCTTTAGTGCTGCTGGCTGCTACTGCTGTAGTCATGTAATCTTCATTCTCAACATTCTGTGACAGTTTCCAAGCCAGTTTTGCAATCCCTCACTCTCTCCCCACCT
>JANHJO010001523.1:95220-106930 GCA_032468235.1 Pseudoxyrhopus heterurus | reverse complement strand
CTCCTCTTCCTCCTTCTCCTCTTTATCATTTCCCCCCTCTTCCCTCTGCTCCCATTGTTGATGCTCATCTTCTTCCATCCTCCTTTCTCCTCTTCATCATTTTCTTCCCCCTCCTTTTCTTCATGTTCTTCCCCCCACTTTTGGGGGGTTTGGGACTGTTTTGAGGTTCATGACCCCGACAGGGACCATCTCCGTACGGAAAACTACCTGTGTGGTAAAATTCACGAATGTACATAAACAAATAAAAGTTTGTATAGAGCACATGCAAACTTACATCCCCACCGGACTTCTGCTTTATATATATAGATAAGAATAGGCACACAAGTAGTTATAGCAATATAATTATAAAATTATAAAGTTTTGTAAAAGAAGAACATATATTTCTTCTTTATATTTATATAATATATCTTTTCTTGTAACAATAAGTTTAGTGGTGATAGTGGTGGTGATGGTTTTTGTACCACTCACAGTGATACAACCAACAGTCTTTCTATTATCATAACTGTATGAACAGATCTCCAAGACTAAACACTAAGGCACATTAATTTGCATACATTTTTATATCTATTAATATTGAGAAGAATGAAACATATTTGATCTGATTTTCTAATTACATTAGAATGTAGCAGCACTCAAAAATTGTTATAGTAGAAAGGTTGGAAATTACTATTTAGAAAATTACTCTAACAATTTTTGTTACAATTAATTTGATTTGTTTGTTTTTAATAGAATATTATAGACTTCATCATAACTGCGATAACAACTGACTTTCAGAAAAAGCAATGATGTAGACTGGGGTGTCAAACCTGATCACATCATGGGCCGTATCGTGACATATCGGGATTGTTTTTGCATTTGCAAAGCTGGGGTGGGCGTGGCCTGTGCTGGCTGTATCCAGTCCACTGACCAAGTGTTTGTCATCCCTGATATGGACTTTTCAGTTACACCTTTTCCTTTTACTAGAAAGAAATTATTGAGAGTGGAGAGATTCTTTTCTACTAGGACATTTATGCCAGTGGATACATATTATATTAAAAGACTGGCTGTTATAATATGTTTGGAAATATGTCATATTTCCAAAATGAGGAGAAACTTCTGATCATTGTTCATCTAGTATTTTTCCTTATTCCATTCTGCAATTTTGTGTTCACGGTATTTTTTAGACATGCCAGTTCATCAGATAACTGTTTCATTGATTTTTCAATTTTACAATTACAAACTGTAGAAGTGTTCTACATCTTCCTAGCAAGTTCTGTGACAATATATGTAGTTCAATGAAATGTCATTCCTAATAACTGATTTCTCTAGGTATTTCCCTTCAGCTGTTACAGAAAGAGTGGATTTATTGCTGAAACCAAGTTGCTTGTGGTCTTTCTTGCTCTTTAAGAAGAATTTTGACCTGCAGTCCCATGAAAGAAGTATTTCTTCTTTTGACCAACTTTTATTTTGTATCTTTTTGATCAGAATTTATTATATTCTGTTTCTCTATTGCTTTTAATGTGTTGTTAAAAAGGTAGTACTATTTGTGTAGAAACCAGAATCTGATTTCACACACACAAAAAGTCATTAAAGAGAACAAGAATTACAAAGAACAAGACTTTTAAGATGTAAAATTTGAGAGCTCCAAAGAAATTCAGGGCCCTATCCATTTTAAGAACTAGAAAAATCCATATAGATGTATGATAAGTTTTGAGAAGCTGATATTCTTCCAAATCAAGAAAATTACAATTGTGGTTTTAACTGTATAAATATGAACCTGAAACAATTGTTGATACCATTGAAATAGGGATTCTAGGATGGATAAAGTATAGTTCATCCACAGGATTTTTTTCCCATTGTTACACAATCAAATTTGAGGCAAAAGATCATCTAAACACTCCACCCGGAGAATTGAGATGCAACCAATTTGATTTGGTCTTTTCCTTGCAATGGGGTACCAAAGTACCAGAAAATGCTCCTCTTCTTAAAGTTATAAATAGAAGATATGTTTTGATAAAATTATTTGAATGAATCAGTTTCAAACCATATTACTCCATTGAAACTTTGCAGCATTTTAATAAATATATATATATTTATTACTATTCTGAGAAAAAAAATATCTATTCAGCCTAGCTTGAATTGGGTAGTTACTATCAGGATATCAAGTTGCTGCTTCTTTTTGTTTTTCTTCGAGCTTTAAACTCAAGGAAGCCAACCCAAATATATCCTATGTTAAGGGATCTCTCCCAGGTGATTATGCTTAAGAGTTATAATCCTGTTCAGTACAATACAAACTTCTGCATCAAGTGGATTTCTAGTGTTCTTATGTCTGTTCATTGCCAGCATGGATAGAAAAGGCTGTCCATTGCAAATATTCACCTTTTTCCTACAAACAGTGACAAAATAAAAGAGGGCTTAAATGCTAGACTTTGCCTTGCTTCCCTCTCTTTTTTGTTTCTGTTTCAGCTACTTGACTTTTATTGCTTGCACCTGCCATCCGTTCCTTATTTAACACCATTTTCTTCTAACTCCTTCAGCAATGTAAGAGGACTCTAGGCATTGACAATTATTTGGGAACAAAAATACTATCTTCTTTACAAGTAAATAGTATATATACTTTACGTTTGAGATTCTGAAAAAGCATTTTTATAATGCAGCAATACTAGTGAAAATGTGCTTTCCTAGGACTGCTAGGCAACTAATTTCTTCCCCAAAAAGATTTTTTTAGCACTTCCATTCTTTCCAAGCAGCAGGAAGTTTCATGGCAGCTTTTTACGTCCCACTTTCCTTTTGAGTGTGAAATGCTGGCAGCACTTTTTGTAATAAACAATATACAAATGTTCAGGATGAGCAGGTGGGAAGCATGCCTACATATAGTCAGTTCTGGTCTGAAGAAAACATTCAATCTTATTATCTAAGCAGCTACTTTTAAAGATCAACGTTCCATATTTATTTTATATTTTTAGAAAGCTTAGAAATTAATATAGATTCCCTGTTCTACAAATATTCAATGGCAAATTTACTTTTAGAATCTACTTCTAATAAAGGGCTTTAATACATATTCTGATGACAGAATAGCTGCAAAAAGCCCATTAATCTTCATACTCAACTCAACATTTAGTCATTAATAAGGGGAAATACCAAATAAAAGCTACCAAAAAACCAACAAGAATGCAATGAACTCTACAATAGCCTTGAAAGTACTGTTACTCATGCTAGACTTTGAGATACAGATTTACTTACATGAAACAGGTATGAAACAGGTCTCAGCAGAGATTTATAATCTCTATGGACATTTCTTGAGGGAAATTTGTCTCCATTAAAACAAGAAATTATTATTTCTAAGCAAACACTGGAGGATTGAACACTAATTCTAGTACTATATCTATTATGCAGCTCAGGCATAATACTACAAACCATGCTTTTAATTGAGCCTTAGGCATATGAAACTGCTCTTCTTCCCTATTTGCTCTAGTAGTTTTTCCAAGAAGATAAAATAAAATATCAGTTAAAAATAATAATTAGAAATAGCTTTATCCTATTAATATTAGCTCATTGGTCTGAATTAGAACATAATCATAAATTGTGCTGGGACCTAATGAATATATATTTCTCAATGCCTGTCATCTCTTTCTTACATCATTGCTGGAGGAAGACAAGGAAGCTTTTGAGAAGCCCAAAGGTTAATAAGATAGTCCTATACTTAGTGCAACATCTAATGCAGCTCTTGTATCTTGGCTTTAGATGTATTATTATATAGTCTCTTTGATATCTGTTTGCAACTACTTCCACTCTCTACTGTGTTTCTATGCTTTCTAGTTTTTTTGTTTGCTTGTTTTCATTGGTGGTGGTGGGAGACATATCCCTCCCTCTTTTGTGTGCTCATGTTTTGAATTTGGTTTCCTCCTCCTCCTCCTCCTCCTCCTCCTCCTCCTCCTCCTCCTCCTCCTTCTGGTCTGATTTCCCCTTCACAAATCTTTCATTATCTTTATTCTCCTATAACTTTGTCATGCAGAATCTCAAATGCAAAATATCAAGATTAAATTCAAGTATTTATTTTATTTATTCCATTTTCAGATGCCACACTCATCATGAGTTATGATAATAGTCTTTGTAGCCCAACAATCTAAAGTCTTTGAAAAATCCATATTGCATATATTATATCTTTACATCCGTTAACATTGTTAATAAAACTGTATTATGAATAATCCAGCCAAATATGACTTTTTAAACTTTCACTGATTCAAGAAACACAACTTTTTTTTATCAATAGTTTGTTCATGTAATCTTTCATGAAAAGTTTTTGGTACTTACCGGTAGATAAAATATTGCATCATCTCTTTTGCTTTAGCAGTGATTTATAAACACTTTCTAGCTTTGAACAAATGCTTTGTCAACCATAAAAGCTCTGGTGGATTAGACCAAAGGCCTAGTAGTCAAGGATTCTCTTTGTACAGTGGCCAACCAGATGCTAGTAGTAAATCCTAAATAAGACATGAGTGCAATAGGACTTTCTTTTTTATTTCTCAGCAACAGGGATTCCGGATTCTGACAAGTCCTGTACTACTGAAAATATGGCATAATCACTATAATAACTGAACCCTGATACCTCTTCTCCAAAAATCTGCTTAATCACTTTTTAAAATAATCCAAGATGGCAAATACTACATGTCCTAGTAAATAAATAATTTAAAACTGCAGTTGAATAAATAAGCCTTTTTATTTCTGACAGTTCTGAATCCCTCATCATTAATTTCCAAGTATAACATAAGATTTCATAGTTTAGAACACATGTATTCAGTTACATGGAGAAGTTTAGCCAATTTAATTTTAGATATTTTATTCTCTTTGTTATTTTTATAAATAATTCAAGACAGTTAGCATCTAATATTCCTTTCTACCTCCACTTTCCCCATAATAACAATTTTGTGAGCGGGTTAGGTTGAGGCACTATAACTGGTCTGAAGCACAAGGTAAGGCAGGAGTAGAACTCAAAGTCTCTTAGTTTCTAGGCCCTCACCTTAACCATTTGATCAAACTGGCTCTCTGTTTATGTAGCTTCTCTGTGCATGTTTCATTAATCCCTAAGTGACAAAACTTGTCACAACTTATGTTTAAAATTAAATGTGGCATCTTTCTGCAAATTTGAATGGATGCTTACTATTTAAAGTGTTTTGAATCAATTCAACCGAAATAGAACTGTTTGTTCACTACTTCACAAAATATACTTGGAGAAAAAAAAGTAAATATGTAACAAGTACTGTATGAGTCCATTTCCCTCCCCCACAAAAAATGCATATTTAACTTTGTGCCATATATAGTCAACTTCTGTTCATTCAGGAATTTGCTGAAACATATAGTTTGACCAAGAATGCCTAAGCTTTTATATTCCACATTTTGAACCAATCATACTTCACCCTGTCATCTAGGCAACATTATGAAAAGTGCAGAAAAGGTACAATATATAATGGCAAAGAAATTAAAGTCTTGGGATGAGAAAGAAAAGGAAACAAAGATAAATCTAGTTTGCACAGAACTACTTGCAATGCTTTCTACCTTTGCTTTCATCGAACCTCAGTCATATATTGCCACTTGTTCTTTAGATTTCTAAAAAGAGAGAACATTTTATCAATGCCAAAATTATTCACTTGTCTTTTTGTACATCTGTTTTTGTTATTTGACCCAAATCAAGCTCTTTATATAACCACAATCACTGTACTTTCATATTAGTCACTCACATTTATATTCAATCTATATCAATTCTAGGCTACTTTATTTGTGACTTACACATGCCACTTTTACCATGCATATTTCTTAAGTGCCCCATTCCCACTACAAACATTCTTTATATTTTCCCTGACATACCCAATTCTCATTCCATGTAAGAAGAGAACAGTTACCTGCTTTTATACAAGGGCATTTGAAGGGCTTTTGAAAAATAGAATAGAAACATACTACATTAATATTTACTTCCATTTCCCCATATTTACTAAATATTCTACCAAAGTACACAAGATTCATTTACTTGCTCTAGTTTTGAATGTTTATGCATAACTTGCAATCATTCACTTCATTTCTTTTTCAAATATAACTATCTTTGCCTGGTAGATTTTCCTCATTCCACCATAAAATAGATCTAACATTTCCTGAAAATAATTTGGGATCTCAGCCAACAGTATTTGCATACAAAGGGACAAGCACATTTATATTCCCAACCAGCATTTCTGCAACATCAGAACAAATATTCCTTATACAATTATTCATAAATACATCAAACAACCAATGGAAAATTACATATCCTTGTTTCACCAGCTGCACCATGTTGAACCATTCATTAAGAATTTTGCTTATTCTTACACACACTTTACTTTCATTATTCATTACTCTTATAACATACGGTAATCAACTTTTATCTCCATATTCATTCAAACATTTCATAATTCTAGCCATTTGTTTTGTGAAATGGATACTTTCTCAAAATAATAAACATGAACATTCTCATATTTACATATTTAGCCTTCTGAAGAGCAAAAAAGGTTTTCAAATTCTTGCAAACATAAAATCATACTGTTCTTTCCAAATTTTTCTTGTTGCCCATTGAATCCATTCAATTCTGCCAAACATTGTCCCAAACTAGAATTTAGATATAGTTTTGCAGCCTTTTCTTTCAACAGAGGAATTTTCCCCAATTCACAGAATTTAAACAAGTAATTCAACCATAAGCATCCATATTTTAATATTTGTCATTTTACAGCCTTACTATTATTTAACAATTTTCTTGCATTTGATTTCCTGTTTATAAAGATGATTGTTGGTTTGTTCGTTTGCTTTTCTTGGTCCCTAACATTTGTATAATTCATTTCACTTATAGTTTTTAACCTACCACTCTTCTTCCAATGCAAATTTCCAAAATAGTACTTCCAGTATTCTGCATTTTACTTTCATGCCATCCATTGCAAACTATTATATTAATTCTTAGTCTCTACTAGACAACTCATGTTCTTCTGGATCATCATTTCAGAGATATTTTTTCCCTAAACACAGAAACAGACTAACTATGCATGTGCGGAAGCAACTTCAATTTTCTGACTGCTTTGAGTTTCCTTGTGGGAAAGCTTTCTTCATGCAAGAAGTGAAGCATGGGTTCAGTAAGGCATGCATGGCAGTGGCATGCACGGGGAAGGCGCATGGGGAGAAGTACAGATCAGGGGAGTGCACAGGTAGGTGGCCAGGAAAGGAGGAAAGTGGTTCTTTCCTTTCTTTTCCTCCTCTTCATTCTTCTTCCTTTCCTCCCCTTCTCTTTCCAAAGAGCAGGTAAGTGGTAGAATGAGCAGAATTGTTAACAGTTATTAACAGTTGTTGTAACTTTCCACATAGTAATATCCTGTAGGAAGGATACATAGGAATCCACCCACACAATTCCTGTAACAGTTACCTCCTTCCACTTAATTGTTTCCCTTCCTACCTTCCTGTCTTCCTGAGGAAGCCATGTGATATTATGACTACTCACTCACTAAAATCCTATAAAAGGGATTCCTTTGTAACCATGCTTTACCTATCACTCTTGTTCTTGAATGCTATTCATGCTGATTGCTATACTAATAAAAATCAATGTATTGATGACATCTCTAGCATTCCTGGTGTGCTGTTACTTTGGGGGCACGATGCCACCTTCCTCAATCTGACAAGAATGGGCAAGGGAGTGAGATATTGTGAGACTGGTTAGGAAATAATCACAGAACATTGAACATAAAGATCATGTGATCACAGTAGCAGTCCAGCAGCAGCTAATAGCACTGAAGCAGCCATAACTTCCCCAAATTTCATTGCCTTAGGAGTCATGGGTCCCCAATTTTGTATGGATTGTGTAAGTTAGCCCATTTGAGTTACCTTGGTTCAAAAATTGGTGCCCTGTGATGACTTTAATTAAAGTGGGAGAGTATGTAGTATATAGATAAATTGGAGTTTCCTTGTTTAGTCCTGTTTACCAAGTGACAAAGCAAATGTTAATTTTCATGAAAAATCAGTCTGCATTTTTTGTTTTTTTCAATTTTGCCTTTTATTTTTATCTTTTTATATTTTTCTATCTGTAAACGTTATACAGTAGTTTTCTGTCACACCATTTTTGCAGCCATTATTTCCTTTTTTCTATTTTTCTTCTACCATAGCCTCTTTCAGTTCATCATCCCACTAAGCTTCCTTCACACTTCTCACTGAACTAACTACATCCCCTTCTCTGACAGTCTATAATGTAATTCTTCTCATTCTGCTTCACACAGCCAATATCAAATGAGTCATGATTTAGATTGATACAAGTGCCATGTCAATGCATGAAAATACTTACGTTTAAACTGTATTTGAAGTGAAATTTATTCTAAACATATATTCACCAGATACCATTACCATTCATGTTTTGGTTTCCAAATCAAAATCTTTCATCTTATCACCAATCATTCATTCACATTACATAGCAGAAGGTTGTTCTCTGGACTACATTTATTCAGAACGTTTTACAATTTTCCCCCAAATTCTTCCCTGTTGTTTTATTTTCATCATTCACTGGACCATAACTTGATTACCAACATATAGATTCTTACTTTCATATGATTGCACAAGTATTTATCTGTGATCAGTCCAGTCCATATTATTTTACATACATTGTAGACCATTCATTCAAATTTACTAGTCCCTTAGTGCCTTGTATTCATCAGCTCTACTCCACAAAATCAGGCAATCTTCATTTCAATCTGATACAACTTTCCTGTTTTTTACCATTCATCAATCACACAGCATATCTATTTTTCTCTTTCATCTATTCTGAAATATACATTTCACAATCACAATCCAAGATCACAATCCATATCATCATCATCATCATCATCTTTGTCCATAGATATTGATCTGTGTCACTCATCATGGCTTTGATTAATAGGGATTATTATATAACTATAATAATGTTTGGGGCACCTTTCTTAAGTGAGCCTATATTAAAAAAGAAATGAGATTTATTTATTTTTATTTTTTTATTTATTTGTCCGAACATACATAGATATATAGAGTGAAAAACATAAACATGAAAGAAGAAAGTACATATAAGTAAATAAAGGTAACAATATGACAGGGATGATAGGCATGCTGGTGCGCTTATGCACGCCCCCTTTACGGACCTCTTAGGAAAGGGGTGAGGTCCACAGTGGACAGTAAGAGGTTGAAGCTGTGAGGGTTAGAGGATGTAACAACAGAGTCAGGTAGTGTATTCCAGGCATTAACTATTCTGGTGCTGAAGTCATATTTCCTGCAATCAAGTCTGGAGCGATTAACCTTGAGTTTATATTGATTGTTTGCACATGTATTATTTGCACGTGTATTATTTATTATGCCTAAACATGCACCTAAAATCCCTTTCCCATGTTTCTCACCTTCCAAAACCTTCCTGCTAAGATATGGACTGGCCAGCCTACTGGTTTAATATATTTTAAAATACAATATTTCTATCCATGCAGAAGACAAAAACTATTCCACAAATGTTATTAGATATTTGTGCAATAGTTTTACAAGAAACAATGTATGTAAAATAATTCTAAATACTGTGCTGCATAACAAACCTTAGAAAAGTGGAAATGACTATTTTCTCCCAATCAGACTCCCCTCCAATCTATTGTGAATGATGAGAATTATAGTTGTGTTAATCAGAAGTATACTGGATTAGATGAAAAAGAAAACCTCTTAATTGTTTACCAAAGAACTCAAAGGCATTTCTCTTAAAATTAGGATTAGGCTCTCATTAGTGAAAATCAAATAAAATTTCTCAAACTGTAAGGATTGAAAACTTTTCAACACCTCTCATCTCAAAGATTGAGATGTGTTTGGCCTAATTTGGCTGTTCTAAAATAATTTCTTGCTGTTCCATCACCTTCTTACAAGAATCTTCCTAAATCTTCCAGTATACCTTAGTTACTCTTAGTTTATCATTAGAACAAGTCAATTTGTTGTCAGGAAATAGGTTAACATATTATTTGTGGCTTAGCATTGTGTGAACATAACAAATATGGTTTGTAAACTATAGTATATAGCTAAGGACAATATGTTGACCTAATCCATTTAAACTTTCTAATAAAGCACAGCTAAACAAATAATAGTTTAATGTTGTGAATCTGATCTAAATATATTTCATTGCCTGGTTATAAAGGATTTAATCCAGATTTACTAGAGGTCAAATGTTAAATGCTTTTTACTTTGCTACTGTCCTAGTACTTCTATCCATTTGGTCTACTCTGCTTAAAACAAACACAGTATCATTTTTACAATGAATTAGAAAGCAAATCAATGAATGAGAAAGTCTGCATGAATTATACTTTTGAAAATCTACATCTTTTATTATACTCCACAATGATTAAGCCTGATTCTTGTGGGGATCATAAAATAAACCACCTCTCTCTCTCTCTCTCTCCCTCTCTCTCTCTCTCTCTTTCTCTGTGTGTGTGTGTCATTTGTCATTGACCTCAGAATTATTTTTAGAAATCTAAATAAATAAATTTAATGAAGTTGTAACATCATTATTACTTATTACTTTTCAAAAATACAAATGTGGATCATAGTAGGATTGCTTTAGAAATATGCCCAACTAACCAGTAAAAAAGAGAATTTAATAGGTTTAACAGGAGCATCTGGAGGCAGGGCAGGGCAGGATAGGAAAGGAAAGGAAAGCCATGACCATCATGACAGCCATTTTATTAATGTGCCAATCTCCCAATTTAGTCATTTTTCATAAAATGCCCAATCTGGTTACAACATCCTAAATATGTGCAGCATCCCAGAAAGCCTCTGACTTAAAAAAAATCAACACATCAAGATATACAGAGATTGTTATCATTTTAATCTAAATCCTGTGTCTTATTTCCCATTGGGACCTCAGTTAATTGAAAACATCCTAAAATTAATTTCCACTTCAGCTAATACTAGCAAATGGGATTTGTGGGCACAGTTTTTATATAATATCCATCCACCCACTAATGTAAAATATCTTCCAAAATATCCTAATTAAAATAACACCCAAAATCTAAAACATGTATCATACCGTACAAAGCAGACCCCTAGGACTAAAATAAAAACCTGGCAACCATTAATCTCCAAATTACAGGACAAAGATGCTCACAACATTTCCATCTTCAAAGCCTGTAGAAAAAGCCAGGTTTTGATGGCATCTTTAAAATCTAAGATTCCGCTCAAATTAATAAACACAAGGCACTTAACCTGTTTCAGCTCTTCTGATTGTTTGGGGAGTTACCACAATGATCAGAAACTACCTGGAGAACGAGTTTTTTAATTATGAATTGTGACAGCTTTCTTTCACTTAAAATGAAGACTATAAGCAGATTCAGAATTACTTGGGATAGGTTAGCAGTAAAAATATTTAATACGTACTACCTTTTTTTACAGATATCACACTTTAGTCTTATTCATCATGAAATGTTTTTGCTTTAATTCTGAATTATACATTTGTGGAATGTCATAATTACATATCTTTGATTCTATCTTTGATTCTATATCTACCATGCCCTCCAACACTCTTTATCTTTTTGTATGTTTCTTTACTGTAACAGCCCATAATTTTTACTATTTTGTATGTTTCTTGTTGACGCTTTTAAAGATACTATTTGCAACAGTTTGGTTGTTTTCTGATGTGCCATTGGAGATGTTAACATTTTATACACCAATCAATACGTTTTTA
>JANHJO010001521.1:127003-140220 GCA_032468235.1 Pseudoxyrhopus heterurus | reverse complement strand
CACAAAAATAGTTTGTCGTGAAAAGAGACTGCCTGCGAAGGGTGAAAGTGGAAGCAGAGTGCTCCGTCCCATAATTGGGTAGACCAGGTTGCCGATAGACCGGTCTCACCCGAAAAACACTTAACAGATCATCATGGAAAAAATCTATCTAGTTGTAAGAATCTACACCAGCGGTGCCTAATTCTGTCAACTTTACATCTTGTAGATTTCAATTCCCATGCTGACTGGGAAATTCTGGTACAGATAGTCCTTGACTTACAACCACAATTGAGCCCAACATTTCTGTTGCTAAGTGAGACGTTTGTTAAGTACGTTTTGTCCCATTCTACGACCTTTCTTGCCACAGTTGTTAAGTGAATCACTGCGGTTGTTAAGTTAGTAACATGGCTGTGAATCTGGCTTCCCCACTGACTTTGCTTGGGGATCACATGCCACTGTAAGTACACGCCAGTTGCCAAGCATCTGAATTTTGATCACATGACCATGGGGAGGCTGCAACAATTCTAAGTGGGGAAAAAAACAGCCGTTAAATCAGTTTTTTCAGTGTTGTTGTAATTTCATACAATTACTAAATGAACTGTTGTACATCGAGGACTACCTGTAATTGAAATCCACAAATCTTAAATCATTGCTAAAGGTGGACACCCATGGTCTACACTGACGTATGGCACATAATCGTTCAAAAACAGTTCAAATTCTAGTCAAAGCTACAATGTGGGCAGAGCTACTAACTCATCATACTTGACCAAAAAGTAGTCAGTCAATCACTGTGTTTGATTAAAGTGAACACAACTGTTTTTGAATCTCACCACTGGAGGTTATTTTAACTTCAGTCACTCTAGCAGACAGTTTTCATCAGAGCTAGTTTGCTGCTGTAGACAAGATCAAAACGTTTCTACTTCCTGCCCCTGGAAACTTGACTGGATGCTGAAGGATTTGAGCATCAGCATCTAAAGGCCCAGGTGGCACAACCATCTACCGCTTATGCCCTCTCCAAAGCAACTGGGTAGTAGAAGAATCATGCTTCTTCATGAAAATCTCTATAGTGGAAAGGAGGCAGTGCAGCTTACCTCCTTTGATCCTTTTGCACATTTTAAAAACTTTCTTTAGATAATTATCCTTCTTTAAAGCAGGTTTTTAAGATTGCTGTTACTCTTGCTTTGCTGGTGCATGCATGCACATGCGCATGCAAACACAAACACAAACACACACATACACACACACAGAGAGACCTACTAGGTTATGTTTCAAAATAATATGATGTTTATGAACAAACATCGCCCATATGGGCTACCATGCAAATTGTTTTGCATCCTCAAGGGAGCTGTGGGCTTCCATTTCCTGAATAACAAGCCTGCCCTGTCTTGCGGTGAACAGGCTCCGAAGCTTCTATCAAACTGAATTGGATGCCTTGTAATATGAAATGGACCAGGAAAGTACCAGGTTTTTCTAAAAAAAATAATTATGTTAAAAAGAAACCCTCTCCTGCAGATGTCTAAATATTTATATTATGAACAATAGGTCTCTTTTTAAATAAAAAGAGAAAGCAACGATCATAATTCTGAAAGATAAAAGATACTTAAGAACAAAGCTTACATTGTTCTTAATTAAGGGAACAATCATCAAAAAAAGTTAGAAAAAATATTTTTAAATCTTAACCCACAGAATGAAAAAAAGGGATGTTGTTTAATATAAATTCGAGAGTTTCTTTTTTAAACCTAGTTTTTCACCAAACATTTTGTTCAGCATATAGCAATAGCACTGTATTTATATTTTCCTCCAAAGCTTTCTTATTTTATTAAATAAGCTGGAACCTACTTACCTTTTTTATTTCAACTGTTCTCAATCCTTGTATTTCAGAAGCCACTATTAAGAACACAGAAATTATGGTTGTAATTTTTTATTTAAAAACTGCTGAATTTTCATGCATTTTAAAAGGCTACCTTGTTTTTAGAGCAAGGTATCTATTGCTGAGAACAGATTAACAGTACTATCTATTTTCAGCAATAGATAGCTACTGTTTCCAGGATAGACATAAAAAAATGCTTTTAGGTTGGTGCTCATCTCCTTTCTGCAATACTGAAAAAAAAATTGCTTTGGTTATATTATAGAAATGCCTGGAGGAAATATCATTTACTGTGTTTGAACCTCCATGCTCATGTGATCCCAAGCTGAATGCTTGGCAACTGTCTGGAACTTATGATGGTTGCCACGTCCCCGGTCATGTGATCGTGATTTGTAACCTTCCCTGCTGGCTTCCCACAAGCGAAGTTAATGGGGAAGCCAGCAGGGAAGGTCACAAGTTGCTCAGTTAAGTCTCCCCCACCTGTGCCAGCTCCTAGTCCCTCTGCACTTGCTTCAGTGCCCACCCACACACCCTTGTGCACCCTTCTGAGCCTTGTCCTCACACTGAGCCTCCCCTACTTCCCACCACCTCACTGAGCCTTCTTTAGCTTGCACTGTGCCCCCGCCAACCATACACCCTTCCCAAGTCTTGCTGTGCTAAAGCTGCATCTCCACCGCCATTCATGCATTCTTCTCCACAAGCAACAATTAACCTAAGCTTTGCTGTGCTTGTGTCATGCCTTGCTGAGCCTCACTGCAATCATTCTGCACCTCCACCCCAGCCCATGTACTACTCTTCCCGACCCTTGCCACACTTATACCTCGACTCCCCCACCACTCGCAAACCCTTTTCTAACCTCCCTCACCCAGAGGCAGCCATCCCAAGCCCCACTGCATTTGCACCATGCCTCCCCAGCCACCCGCACATTCCCTTGCACCATTCACAGTCACGTACCTGTTTCCTAGCCTGTTTGCAAGGCACCTACTATGTGTGACTTCCTGCCAGCATCCCCACTGACTTTGGTTGGAAGGCGGCAGGAAGTTGCAAGTAGATCGTCACTTAATGTCACACAATCCTTGCTTAACTATGGCAACAGAGACTGCAGAGACTGCCATCGCTAAGCGATGCACTCACGCAAAGTGACACTTTACAACTGCATTGCTTAGTGATGAAAATCCCAGTCCCAATTGCCGTTGTAACTCAAGGACTATCGGTAGTTATAAAAAAATTCATTTTCAAGTTGTTCAAATTTTGTCATAGGACATCAATTAGAACTTCATTTATTTATTATTATAGCACAAAATAATAAATAAATAATATAAATAATGAGTAGAGAAACTTACAACAATTCTTCTTCAGAGTGCTTTCGTAGCTTTCAGGCGAGTTGGATCCACCACCTGGGAAACTGAATGATGTCAGGCTGCCACTTCCTTCACTGACCTTAGAGAATTACATCAAAATTATTCTGGAATCGTTGCTTTCTTTCTAAACCAATACTAACTAATAATTTAGCATCACACATAATTTTTCTGGAAATATACCTACCCGTTTGGATCCAAGACATGGTTTCTATAAGAGCAAAGATAAAAAATCTGGATCTAAAAATAATACAGGCTACAATATATTCAGCTATAACAGTGGATTTAGAAAATTGTCTGGTCTGGCTTAAATATTGGACAAAGGTAGGGGGAAATGTATTTGAAGAAACATTAGTGATTCCATGTGCCACATATTCTTTTTGTTACGGAATAGAGTTCTTAAGCAATTATCCTAACTGGAGGTATTGTAAAGTCATTAGAAAGATGATGACCAATTCTACCCCCTGTACCCTTATACCAATGCAGCTCTGAAGATTCACTCTGCTTTAATTGTGATAGCAAAAATTATAAAAATGACAATTTGATGTTCAGTGTGTTGACATTCACAACTTGTGACCCGATCTCCTAAATATCACTTTTAAAGATATTTAATGTGGGCCAGTTCAACCAGTTATGGAATTTAGTTATGGGTTTTAGTATCTTTGATAATATTCTACAGAAAAATCATGATGGAGCAAAATCAAATTTTCCTTGTTTGCTTTTTGAATTGATTTTGACTTTTTTCCCAAATGAAATCGGTGCAAATAGTTACAAACCTGGCTGTTCTGAGACATTCTCCTCTCTGAATGGAACGAACTCGCCTTTATTCTTCCAACTTCTAGTTTAACAACACCTAATGAGCACTAGGAAGAAGACATAATTGGTTAGACAACTGTCTTGATCAGGGATCAATAAAGTCATAGTTGAAAGAAAAAAGCCTGCCACTGGATACAATTGTCAGCATAATTTGTATAATATGATCGATCAATATTGGGACTGGATGACTCAAACCTAAAATGGCAAAAATATTTCTCATGTTTCACAGCTATTATGTGCATTTAAAGATCTGTCTATAAACATCATTATATAAATCTGCTAACTATTGGAACACCATTGTTTAGCAGCAAATGTAATAAATGGGACTTCTACCTTATACAATAACGGTAATCCTTTACTTATGACTACAAATGGGACCGAAATTTCCATTCCTAAGCAAGGTGGTTGTTAAGTGAATCATAGCCAAATTTACGACCTTTTTGTCAATGTTGTTAAGCGAATCACTGCACCTGTTAAGTGAATCATGTGGTGTTTAAGCGAATGGCTTCTCCCACTGACTTTGCTTGTCGGAAGCAAGCTGGGGAAGTCGCAAATGGCAATGATATGGATGCTGCAAGTATCCCAAATACATGCCGGTTGCCAAGTGCCCAAATTTTGCTCACGTAACTGTGGGGATGCAATGGTTTTAAGTGCGAGGACCATTGTAACTCACTTTGTTCAGTGACACTGTAATTTTGAATGGTCAATTAATGAATGTTTAGTAAGTCAAAGACTACCTATACTTAGAATGAGAGATATTCTTAACAAACCATCTAAGTAGACATATAAAAAAAAACCCACTGCAATGACAATATGCACCAAAAATAAACTGTTTGACTGCCCATCAAGGAAGGAATCAGCTCAAAAATCTAATTTTAAAATCCAGCATCAATTTCTTCAACTCCATCGTGACTCTAACAAAATATTATATTATCTCTTCTCTTAGCACCATTAGTGAAATTTAACCTCTAACACCTGACTTTTTTTTCATTTTGACCACTGAACACTCAGGCTTCCTGTGAAGAAGAAGTCATTTAAATGGAATCTTTTTTCAACTGGTACCAGTTAAGGTTAAATCTAAACAAAATATAATGTATAATTTTAATAGTGGTGAGTAGAGTAAAAAGACTTCTATACTAATTGCTCAATTCACTCCCTTCATCTAATTTATACTGGGAAACACATATGGTAGATTAGCATCACTCATTAAAATAACAAAAATGAACCCACTCTTTATTCAGTGACTGAGTTCTATTCCAGCAACCAGATTGTTAAGTGAAATGGTCACTAAGTGAACATGGGACTGAGACAAACAGAAAGAGAGGGAGGGAGGGATGCTGCTAAAATCACTGGCCATTGCCATCTCGTTCAAATAAAATTCTCTCATACACCATTGTTACTCACATCAGCATGCATTAGTGTCAAGAGAGTTAAATTTGGTCGTAAAGGTGCACACTGATTGGAAAATGAATTTTTTATTACCGTTTATGATTATCACATTTGTGAATGGTTGCTAATTGAGCCGGTCATTAAATGAGGAGTATACAGCTTCTGTATATACTATATTAAAAAGGGTTTGCAATCCCAATACATGTATCCAATTTTATCAAAATAATTTTACCCAAATCAAATCAAGGATGAGCAACAGTTGGGGTTTCAACAAAGAGGGTCTGGATCAGATTATGAATTAATATAAAATCATTTTATCTCAAATGTAGTGTACCTTTAATAAGGCCGCCACTGTTTCCTGGTTAGCATTTCGAACATCTTCCTCGTTCACCATTAATATCTGATCTCCTTGCATTAACCTTCCATCCAGATCTGCTAAACCTCCTTTGACAATGTCCGACACAAACACTCCAGTGTCATTTCTACAAATGCAATATTCAATGTGTGTTTGTTTTATTTAATTATTTATTTGAACTCTTCTATACCATCCTGTCATATGTCTGAGTTGATCTATAAACAGTGCAGAACTGTATAAATTTAATTCTTAATCTCTGTATTTTTAAACATACATTTTAATTCACTGTTTTAATCATTCTTAGAACATTCATAAGAGGTATATAATCATGTGAAATACAATAAAATACTAATAATCTGCTTTATTTAATATTAATTTTACGTTTTTATAAATTTGTGATAAGATATTTCTACATATTTCATACATCTATACCTCTTTTTATAAAAACCCATTATTAAAATGTATCATAAATTTGTTCGGTAAAAAAACTCAGAAATTGAGAGCCAGGATTACATCATAGGCACTAAATAAGAAGTATCTCTTAAAACCCATATAGATTTTTTCTACTACCACAAACACAAGAGTTTGGCTAAGGGAGACACAACTGTATTTAGTAGTAGCAGGGAGAAAAAAATCCTGCAATCTTCCAGTTGGGAAAGAGGGCAGATTGGCTTGTAAAATATGCCACATCTTCAATTCAAGGGTAGCAATGGGTAGATAAGGAAGCCATGCTGGTGCATAGGATATACAGAAGAGGTAGGTAGAGTGGTGTAAGGTACAACAGCCTCATCTTACTCACCTAAAAGACTTTAGATTTTTTCTTGGACAAAACCTAGAACAATCCAAATATTCTGGGTATCCGTTCTGTTAGTCTATGACCCAGCGAGAATAGTTTGACTGAACCTTTAAGCTACAGGGTGTTTGTTTCATGCACATAACATCACATATTTTCTCGTTTGTATGCACTCCTAGCAAATAAATCCCCTAATAAGCTGTTTTATTGGACTGACCTGAAAATATTTATTTTATACAGAAGGTAACTGAGAGTAAAGCAGGAAGCCAAGATACTAAAACCCAACCCGTACTATTTGGTTAGGTTGCCTTTCTTAGAAACCTTTATTTTTTGGCAACAAACTATATTCAGTAATAGTTTCAAAAGACCCTCTCTGTACCTACCTTTTCCCAACAATACTTAATCCAAGTCCTTTGCCTGGTTTCTTTTGTAATTCGATACTCAGTACATCATACATGTCTTCTTCTTTATATTGGGCTTCATCCCTGTAAACAGTCAGGCAGACTTTCTGTGGTGTCTGTCTGAGAACATTTATAGCTTCATCATGCGTTGCATTCCTTAGGTCAATACCATTCACCTAAAACGAATAGACGATGAAAGCTGAATACATTCGCCGACTACAAAAATAACATAGATCCCCCACAACTGCCCTTCCCCCCCTCCATCATTTCTATTTCCTACACAGAAGGATACCATAAGTTGTATAATGTTCAATACTGTACCTCTAAGATTTGATCACCAGCCCAGAGTCTTCCATCTTTGGATGCTGCTCCTTCTTCATATACTTCGTGGATAATAATTGCTCCCTGTAGATTTGAAAGATTCTGTCACTGACTTGTTAGACTTCTTTACCATGTATTGCAACTATCTTAAGGTAAAGAAAAGATTTTGGATGTAGGAAAGCACACACACACACATTAAGATTCAGAAGTCTCTATGTAAATGTATTTTTAAATAGGTTTCCTATGCTACAGTGTATTATTAGAAACTAAAGATGGAAATGCACTAAGAAGGGGGGGGGGAGATCTCAATTTAAAAAAAGGGATAGGTTTCCCAAGTCGTGTCCAACTCTACAGGAGAGTGTTAATTTCTGTTTCTTAGCCGAGGGAGCCAGCAATGTCCGAAGATGCTTCCATGATCATGTGGGCAGCATGATTATACGTCAAAGCACGCAGAACATTGTTACCTTCCCACTAAAGTGGTACCTATTTATCTACTTGCATTTGCACGCTTTCGAATTGCTAGGTTGGCAAGAGCTGGGGCAAGTAATAGAAGCTCAACCTGTCACAGGGTACTTGACTCTCGAACTGTCAACCTTCTGGCCAACAAACGCAGTGTATTAACCACTAGACCATTGGGCCCCCGTGAGATCTTAATTATGTACATCTTAATGAATAGCACAAATCAGAACATTTTACATAACATTACAGAAAAAATTATACACAAAAAATAAGAAACATTAACAAGAAACTGTTAGAATATGGTAAAAAGAAGAAAAAAATCTAACACTTTAAAAACTTCAGTAACTTATGGAGTCAAAAACATATAAATATTTAATACAGCTAGGAATGAATAGGAATGAACTGTAACAGAGATATACCATTTTTAATGCATTAGTGATTTCTGCAGTTATGGATTTAAATTTACTTCCAATAATATACCTTGTATTTAAATGCATTATTCAAGTCACTTTATATCGGTCTCAAAGTGTAACCTTACATCCAAATATCTGAGAATAAGTGCCATTACATTCAAGGGGATATTGCTTTTTGTGTTAGAAATGTTAGCCAGAGATTGTATAGGGATTACGAAAACTATTTTTACCCACCAGTAATGTGTCAGCTCCTCCCACAATGCTCAACCCTAGACCAGTACGTCCCTTGGAGATGCTGATTGTTGTTTCATAACCTGGGATGATTGGACAAGTGGCTGGATCAGAAGCTAACATAGCTGGAGTTGAAGACCTGCTTGAATCTAAAAACACAAATTAGAGGAACTGGTTATGGTCTATGATTCCAAGACATTTTGTTTGTTTTACATCAAGAGTACCACTTTGCAAACCATGTTGAGAATAGCTAACTTTGGATTTATTAAGTCCATGGATATATGTCCTCAGTGGAATTAGGATATCCCAGAACATCAACAAGTATAAGGTATACACTTCCTCAATAAACTTTTGATTTTAAATGAAAACCATCTTTCAGGTACTGGTACATTTCTGCAGTATTTCAGCAGACAGTAGTATAATAATGTATGTCATGCCATTACAGAGCCATGGTTGACCATGTGACAAATCCAGTGATAATTACAGTTGCATCATATTTAATGATCATATGAATATTTCTACTTAACAAATGGTTAATTATAAAGATAGTCCTCCACTTACAACAGTTTGTTTAGTGACCGTTCAAAGTTACGGAATTGAAAGAAGTGACTTATGACCATTTTTCACACTTATGACCATTGCAGCATCTCCATGATCACATGATCCAAATTCAGACGCTTGGCAACTGACTCATATTTATGATGGTTGCAGTGTCAGGGGTCATATGATCACATTTTGCAACCTTCTGACAAGCGAAGTCAATGGGGAAACCAGATTCACTTAACAACCGTGTTACTAACTTAACAACTGCAGTGATTCACTTAACAGATGTGGCAAGAAAGGTCGTAAAATGGGGTGAAACTCACTTAACAACTGTCTTGCTTAGCAACAGAAATTTTGGGGTCAATTATGTTCACAAATTAAAGATTATCAAAAAGGCCAAAAAGAAGAAAGGGGAAGAAAATTAAAACACAATACACTGGCCGAAAGGAACATATTGATTTCTATATAATTTGCTTAAATCTTACAAAGGAGGACATTTGAGGTACAAAGTCAATGACATATCAGTGGTAGTGAACCTTTTCAGCACTGAGTGCCAAAACGGGAGCACGCGCATGCCGGAAACTGGAAGAGCACCTCCCCGACGCATGCACGCAGGAGTTCCGGAAACCAGAAAGTTAGCTTCCTGGTGCACGCATGCGTGCCAGCCATCTGGTCTTCCAGTTTCTAACATGCATACACGCGCAAAGACCAACTGGGCAGCTGCTCCCCGCGTGTGCAAAGACCAGCTGGCTGGCACGCGCACTGGGGAGCTGCTCTTCCAGTTTCCAGCGCTCCCGCACGCGCGAAGACCAGTTGGCCGGGATGCATGCACACACCGAAACCCGAAGAGCAATGGCTGGCGTGCCTGGAGAGATGGCTCTGTGTGCCACTTGCGGCACGCGTGGCATAGGTTCACCATCACGGGTATAGGCTAATGGCTGATTCAATAATTGGTAAGTGTTTATGTGCATACATGCACATTGATATGAACACAGTGCACTTTTTTTTTTTTTAACATGGAGTAAATGAAAATTCTTACTTTTAATTAACTCTGGTTCTGGTGACCCAGATGATGGAACAATCTGTGATGGCTGGATATTGGTTCCCTCGCTCAAAGTGGTGCTGTAAGTTGACAATTGTGGCTGGGGAACTGCCAGACCTTCCGGTTCAACTGAACTAATAGTAAGTTTCACATTGGGCTTTGATGTTTTCAGCAAACTGATAAACTGGTTGAAATAATAAACAGATAAGAAATATTGAACAAGACAAATTACTATACATACATATATATATACATACATACACACACACACACACACACATACTCATATTCATTCCTTCATTCTCAAAAGGAAATATTTTAAATGCTTCATTAAACATTAATGATTGTCACCCTGATGAACAATTATCTGATTGTTTGACCTGTTCTCTTGGACAGGCATCTTCAATGAAATGTGAGATAGGAATTGAGTTTTAAAAATTGAACAATACTACAATCCTAGTCCCATAGAAAATATTTAAATCCCATATTCCCTCTTGCTCATCCTACTACCTCTCTTCCCATCTTTTAGTTAAGAGTTGATAATTTATATTTCTATAGTATTTTATTTTATATGCATGTTTTTATATTCCTGTTTTGTATAGTTTTATCCTTTTTAACATATAAGCTTCCCAGAGTTACCCTGTGATAAGATTGGCAGCCAACATTTTTAATGAATAAAAATAAAATAAATAATCAAGCGTTTCAGCTTATGATAAAAAAAATCTTCAAAAGTTGCCTAGGGTAGTCAATCACTGCTCAATTACCTTTTCTATAGGATAGCCCACAACAACCTCATCATCCACTGCTAGAATTTGATCTCCAACCTTAATTCGGCCATCCTGAAATAAAATAAATACATTAACACAGATCAAGGAGGAGGAAATATAAATTTTTATCATCTTTAGTGTCAAGTTTACCTTTCCTGCTGCGCCGTGATCTGTTAAGTTCTGAATAACTACACCATTAAGTGTATCTTCTTCACCAATAGCAATACCAATGCCACCTTGATCCTAAAAAATTACAAAGGGCAACTACCATTATTGAAGAGTTTAACCAATGATAAAATGATACTTTAGGAATTCTGTCTTTGCAAATTCTACACAAATAAAATTTAAACTAAAATTTTCAAAAACTAATATACAGATATTCACTTCAGGTTTTACATTTCTCAGAAACTTAAAAAGCATTTGCAAATTTAAGCACATTGAACAATGTTTTTGTGCTTGCTTACTTATATCTAGGTATCTCTGTGTACAGTGGTTGGATTCAAATAATTGAACAACTGGTTTGCCCAGGGTCAGATTAGCTGTCATGGGAGGCGTAGCCCACCCGCATCCTCCAGCTGCTCTGCACATGCGGGGCAATCCTCCCATGATGCCAACCTGACCCTGGGTGAACAGGTTGTTAAATTAACACCCCACCCCCACCCTGCTATCAAAGTGGATCCTGAGCGCTGTGCTGTAATGGAGAAAAGGGAAATTGAGCGGACGCCACGAGGGGAGGAGGAGGAACAGGGAGAAGAAAGGGAAGTGGCCTTCTCCTTCCCTCGCGCAGGCCACTCTGTTGCCCGTTTCTCCATTGCAACGTAGCGCCCAGTATCCACTTTGATCGCGAGGTGCTGGTGGTAATTTAACAACCAGCTCATTTGAATCGGTGCGAACCGGCTGAGTCCCACCACTGTCTGTGTGTAAATAAATATATAAATAAAATGTGAGGCGGTTTACCTCATTTTTACCCTCTGCATCAGAATAAAAGAAATTTTTAGCCAGAAATTCATTTAGAACTACAGAGATACAAGCAGAACATAAGTACATGTATTTACCTTCGGTAGTTCCACATTTTGAACGTTCTTATATAAAGTCAGATCTATTGGTAAATTAGAGCTTGAAATGTTCACTTCCCCCTAAACAAAATAAGTATGTTAAAAATATATTCACAATAGCTATAAAAGAACCACGTTTAAATTCACTCAAAGTATATCTATGAAGTTACTTCTAAATTAAAACTGGGTCTGCCTTTTGATTATTTTCAATGGAAAACATTGTAAGTAGCAATTTTTTCAGTCACTAAATTAAGATGAATATTGAATATGCATTGTACCTCTTCATGCTGAACCATCCCTGAAGACAAAGATGTGGATATCAATGATTTACCAGGAGAAATAGCCATCTGATGGATAGCATCTTTGTTTCTATCATACAAAAAGTACACAATTTTAATACTATAGAACTGGTGTTGGAGGAGGATTTCTTTAAACTTTTAATATCTAAGTAATACTTTTGTTTTTTTAAATAAAAAAATCTATATTATTTTATTTATTGATTTAAGTCCACAGTGACTCCAAAGTTAATATCTCCAATTCTCCAAAGCCAAAGGGCTTTGATGCCCTTCCCATTATCTGAAAGATGAACTGAGACAAGACTAAAAGATTAAAATATTAAAAGTTTCTTACCTGATAAAGATAATTTTTACTTTAGAAGGCGCACATTTGATGATTGAAGATGCATTCTGATGTGTTTTTCCATACAGAACTTGTCCATTTATCTGATCAGCATGGCACAAAGAGACAAGAATACACATTTCATTATTTCTTCCCAAATCAATTCTTTCACATACAAAGCTGATTATTGTTATAATTGATTCAGTGTAATAAACTGTTGACTAATTATAATTGTTAACTTATTAATATTGTTCTTCAGCCATTCCATTGTGGATACTAATCCTGCAATATTTATTATTATTTGCCCTGTTATCAAGATCTTAACAGCTGTTGGTTTGTACTGGCCTCTCTGTTGGATTGGAAAATGCCCTTTATTTGATTGCAGTGGTTTGGCTAACATTGAGAACACCATCATTAATTTTCACTAATGATTCATAAGTTATTTTTTGCCAAATGAAAACCAAGGCATGGAGAAGCAGACTGAGAAATACCAATAATGGCGAAATGATTTGCAATCAGACTAATTTATAGCTGTACAAGAATGTCTGAATATTTTGCTTAAATTTCCAAGATTAATCATCTTTAAGTTAATACCAAATGTATTCCAAAGTTCTGTTGATAGAACTGCTTCTGGCAGCACAAATAGAAAAGAGCAATTCTACTTCTCTACAAAGTCTGTTATGTAGGTTGCCTTTGAAATATCCTCCTGCCTGTTGTTTAAGATTTATTTTTTTTGTAAAGGCCCCATTCTATACATCATCAATGTCCAAGGTATAATTTGTAAATATACATGAAATCTTTGGACCCACA
>JANHJO010001521.1:83322-100766 GCA_032468235.1 Pseudoxyrhopus heterurus | reverse complement strand
TACATGGCTCAGGGCCAGGCTATCTTCGAGACCGCCTCCTACCACATGTTTCCCAGCGCCCTGTTAGATCCCACAGGTTTGGCCTCCTGCGGGTTCCGTCAGCCAGACAATGCCGGCTGGTGGGCCCACGAGGGAGGGCCTTCTCTGTGGAAGCTCCGGTTCTCTGGAACCAGTTACTCCCAGAGGTCCAGACCACCCCCATTCTGCTGGCCTTCCGAAAGGCTGTGAAAACCTGGCTCTTTCAGCAAGCTTGGGACCAGTGATCACCTAAGAAAGGATCTGCAGGGTCTGAAATATATGGTGTATGCCTGGGTTATTTATTAGAATGCATTTTAATGATTTTATTATATACTGTTATATTTTATATACTGTTTTTATTGTACTTGCTGTGAGCCTCCCAGAGTCTCTGGGAGTTAGGCGGCATGTAAGTACAACCAAATAAATAAATAAATATTTCCAACTCCTGCAGTAAATTTAAAACAAAGCAGTTTGTACCTTATGTAAAGCTACACATGCCTGTATGTGCATATTGTGATAATGAACCATAATACCTCCAATCAAAGGGTGAAATATTTGGTCAGCTCAATGGGGTCAATATTACACAAGATAAAGTGATACCGGTGAGGAAGTTATAATTTCACATTCTTTATAAAAAATTTAAAGGTGGTTTTAAAGTGCAATCCTAAATTTCACAAAAAATGCTGACTGGAAATCATTACATATAAATAAATAAATAATTCTGTCAGCAGAATTGAAAAATGTCATCTAAAGCAGGCATTCCCAACCATGAACCAGCACTGGACCGCGGCAGGACAGAAAGCGGGCCACGCAAACAAGCAAAGCCCCATCTGCGGGATGCAAGGCAACATGCGAAACCACACACCCTCCAGTCTGTGGAAAAACCTCTCTCCACAGAACCAGTCCCTGGTGCCTAAAAGGTTGGAAGCCGCTGATCTAAAGGGGGGAAAAAGGGATGGAGGGAGAAGGAGGAAATATAAATGGAATGAGTTGCATGCATCCAGACCCCAGCAAGACTTAAGGTGACATCTGCATACCACCACAAAAATGGTCTGGATGAGTATAATCCAAAGTAATTTTCAATTTTCTAAATCCCATGAAGATGATATACATACAATCATGCAAACAGATATATATATATACACACACACTCGCTTCCTCCCTATTCTGAGACAGCAGATAGATTACTATTAAATCAGCCAGGATTTGGCCATTTTAGCTATTAGAGTTGGATTGACATACGTATCTATAGAATCAATTAAAGGTTCATTCACCATTCTAGCTTTTGTGGGGGGGGGGGTTTAAGACTGGCCAATATCTCAGCTACTATATACAGTATATCACTAGAGCATGGGTGCATAACTATGGCAATTTACCACCTGTGGATTTCCTAGAATTCTGAACAGAACAAGTAAGATTTTTTTTAGTGAACTGAAAAAGTATGTGAGAAAGCTGAGTATATGGAATAAGCGAAAACCCATCGCCTTCTGGGGTTTTTAGATATTGCCGAGTTTAAATGGGCAACAGCATTTGAATCATATCATGCATTTATACCGAGTTCTAAGTTCCAAGAGGTCCAAATTCCAAGAGAGAAATTGCAGAGTCCTAAAAAGTAATTTGAATGAATGACTGGGGCCATAATTTCCTTGTATTATAATATTATATATATGCATGGTTTCTCATTTAAAAAATAATGGTTTGCTTTTGCAATTTTCTGACTCTTTTTAATTGTACATTATTCTGAAGGCTTCAAGGATATTTTTTTAAATACCGGTAAATGTTTAAATAGTTTAAATAGTTTAATTTTGGCACAGCATTGTCTTCTTATAAATATAATGTTTTGATATAGTTATGAATATTTTCTTATATTAGCAAATAAACGACCATCATGTAGATTCAAGGAAACCAAGCAAAAAGTCTTTTAAAATGCCTGTTAATATGTCAACAGCGGACTATTCCTGTATTGTTCCTTAACTAAATACCATTCAAAATTAATACATAGAATAAAAGACTAACTATAGACTAACCAGAGCCAGCTCAGCACGGAACAGGGCTGAATCAGTTAGCCCTTCCTCCTCAAAGGACTGGGCAGTGTAGAAAAAGGAATCTTCCTTAGCAGAAACATAGCCCTCTTCTGGTGAAAGCTGCAGAAAGAATGAAGCTCTTGAGTTGGATGATGGCCAGTGAACAGAACATGCCATGTAAGTAAATACTAAGAAATTTTAAATGAATATAAAGATCAGAAAAAATGGTATCTAGAAATGATATTGTAGCCCTCAAACCATGAAATGATTTATAAGGTTGAAAAAAGAAAAATGAGATGGCAATAATCATGAATTTGAAATAGCCTTTAAGCATCACATGGTTATGTACCTATGTGCTGATATTTGAAATGTTCTCCCAGACCAGATGATAAATTCTGTCTCTCTCCTTATATTTCCACTGCCTGATTTCCAACGCAGTTAAGCCTCACAAACTAGACTTAAGATTAAACTAGATTTAAGCCTATTCAGTCTTACCAAGTTTAAATTATGCCTTAGTTCCTAAACACAACACATAAATTCCACTGAAATCAGCTTTCACAATCTTGCCATGAATGTTGAACCCAATTTCAATATGAAGGATTTTATTAAGAAATTGTTCATTCCAATATCGACACCATAATAAAACTACATTACCTAGATCTTTTTCTGTTGGGTTTGAGGTTGGATTATAGAATTGAGATAACATTGGCCATAATTGTTGATGACCTCTGATAAACTCAGAATATGGATTATGTATCCACCCAGGCCTTGATCCTTGATTACAGAGACCTTCAATACCTCCTGGATCAGGTTTAGGGGGGTTGGTAATTGGGGGGGGGGGGTACAGAAGCTTTCCTCCTTCCTCTAAAGCTGGTTCCAGTTAGAGTTGGTACAGAATAAAAATCCAATCCATGCCTTTTATGCATTTTCTTTCTGCTTTTATTTAGCATCTACCTGAAAGCTCTGAGTAACTCAGAGCATTTGCCCGTATAAGGTTAACTATCATTAATACACTGTACATCTATGCCCTACCCATCACTTGGATAACTTAACATTCCCCCAGTGGTTGGTGTGCAATTTGGAAGTCCTTTGGAAGTCCTGCAAAAAGAGCAGGTGGCAGCGACGGCCAGGAAGGCCTAAGCACAAGTCTATCCATCATGCCAGTTGAGCCCCCCTGGATCAGGAGACTATCACAGTCATTCATGCCTTAATTATGTATATGGATTACGACAACAGGCTCTAAATGGGACTGCCCTTGAAGACCATTCAGAAGTGGTCACTGATCCAGAATGCAAGGGCACATGTGTCCAGGTACAATTTAAGGAACAAGTATCACAGGGCCAGGATACCTAAGAGCCTATCTGTTTCTGATAGTTTCTACCCATTCCACAAGACCTCAAGTTCCTTTTGTGAAACTGAATGACCTGGTTGAACCCAGGACATGTGCTTTCTATGTCACAATGCCTGTCCTATGGAACAGCCTCCCCTCTGATCCTGGAATGGTCCTATTGCCGCTAGCCTTCTGGAAGGCCTTGAAGAGCCGACTTTTCTCTCACACATTGGTGTCAGAACGTGAGATAAGCCCAACATATGTTCTATTATGCATGTTTTAAGATATGTTTTATGATAAAAAAAAAACTCGCTTGCAGCCTCAGTCACATCGTACTAGACTGTTTTTATTTTAGTTTTGTTTAGTTTATATTTTCCATACAATATTGTTAACTGATCAAGAGTCATTAGGGTGAGATGACAGTATGACATATTCTTTAAATAAATAAATAATCATCACGCCTACAATAACTAATATCTCTAGCAGGCAATAATTGTGAAAAATGTTCTGGCTGCATTTAATTATCAAGAGAAACAGGCCATCATAGATATGTAAAATGATTTATGCCCAAAGTTAGAAAGAAACATTCCCTTACTTTGGTGATAACCTACGGGTCTTCTATCAAAGCAGCAATTCAATGGGCAGCCCCAAAGCCCTGCGTAGCCATAGAATCATTTTTTACTATCCTCAGAACCCCCTGAGGCCACTTATGTTGAAACTTGATGGCAATGTTTCCAATTTCCAAATGAAAAATAGGGGCAAACTTTAGCAATACTTCTGAGCTTACGCTAATAGTAAAAGTAAACAAAAAAGACATCCTCTCCCCAATTCATCCACAAACCTTAGTCCCTCAGTGCATCTGTGATAAGGCCCATTTATTTTGCAGCCCTCAGTACTCTTCTGTACCACTAAGTATAGCCCTTGCTTATCATTGCACACCTCTGTGCAAAGGTGGCACGGCACCAGGATTCAGCCAGGAAAAAATGTGAATATAAATGTCTTACTTTTCCAGAAAGTAGACCTCAAACCATCAACCAAAAATTATTGCCTTACTGATTCAAGGAATAAATGAAAGCAATTACTCCCAAATTTTCAGTTCTGTTCACTATGGATTAAATGCTGCCACTTAGGGACAGGAAATTTCCAGATTATGTGTAGAACAATGTTTCATAACATACACTTTTTGCATGCATGCAATTGTGTGAAATAAATCTGCAAACTTATTACTATATAGATACCAAAGTTCCCGAAATAGTAGATAATTAATATATTCCATCTTTTAGTGTGAGTATTGTTTGCTTATACTTTATGAAAATGAATCAAAACAATTGTTGTTGGGGTGTGTTAAATATCTAACCCTAGGTTTCTGGAAGCAACATGTTTCTACTCTCTATTTCAAATTACTATGCCAACATAACTAATTCCAAAGCTAAAATTATTTTGGCTCTGAATAAGATATTATTGAGTAACTACACCACTTCCATGAATCTCAAGCAAAGATATTTTTTGTAGAACAAATTGATAGTGGGCTGGTTCACAGAGCTTTGTTATTCTTGTATAAAATGAGAGATTTTGCAAAGGGCAATTTGCAAGTAGAAATCTAAAACAGCATTTTGTTATCTCACAACAAATGTTAGTTCACCTTTGAAGTATCAACAGTTATATACCTAAAGTCCTACATCAGTAAATATCCCAGGATATTATTTGCAAAATACAAAATCCCACTATGTAAAACAAGAATTCTTACAGGCAATGGCTTGGCGACTCCTATTTTCACCATTCCCAGAGGTGCTCCTTTCAGGGCCTGCACAGCTTCCTCCAGGCTACCATTTTCCAAGCTGGTCTCATTGACAAACATAAGCCTGTCTCCTGGGAGCAACCTGCCATCTTGCTCAGCAATGCCCCCAGGAACAAGAGAGCGGATCACAATCACGGTATTGGCGGGGTCCACTGGGTCCTTATTGAAGGAGAGAAGAGGGGAACATGAGAAAAACGTTGACATGTATTTTTATTTACTTTGTATTTATTTATTCATTCAATTTCTGCAGCGCCCAACTCACCAAGAGATTCTGGGCGGCCTGCAATTTTAAAATTCGAAAAAATAATTAAAACAATTGAAAAGACATTAAAACAATAAAAAAGGCCCACCAAAATGAGTAAGTACAAACAGCAGCTGTGATGACTAATCTGCTAATAGTAAAGCCAAGTAAAAAGGCCCTTCACACATTTTGAGTCCCAGGTCCGGGTACATAGCCAGGTTTTTAAAGCTTTGCGATAGGCCAACAGGGTAGGGGCCATTCTAATGTTTGAGGGTATTCCATAAGTCAAGGGGCTACAGCAGAAAAAAAAAACCTAGTTCCTGCTACCCAGCTCTCTTTGGCGGATAGGATCTGCAGCATGCCCAATCTATTGGATCTGATCAGAGATTTCAAACAATGGTATGGGTTTTTTTTTTCCTGACCCTGCTTGCTTATAGATTCAGTTGTCAAGCCACTACTTATGAAAAATTAAAACCTAATTATACACTATGTAATCTTGAAGAAAGACTGCAGAAAGCAACATTAAAACCAGCTTCTAGAATATAAATAAATTCTTTGCATAGAGATGGAATTAGCAAACACATTTCGGAATCTGCTCCATTTAAAATCTTCTCAAATTAGTGCAAAACAGTCGAAAACCTGGTAGTATTGCACTTTGAGACATGTCTTTTTTTAAAAAACAAACTACGTAAGTATCTACTAATACTACTATTACTTTTATTACTTTCATTATAATAATTGCAATAATAATGCATCTTGCTTTGTGATAATGCTCAGCAGTCCCACTATTAATATTTTATGTATTTGTGTGTGTTATTATTGGATCCATGGAATAAGTGCTACTATAAGATCATTTCTCCTTAAATTTCAGTTTCTCTTTAAAGAGAAAGGTTGAGAAATATAATAGAATATTAATGAAAGGTGACTTCTTAATCATACCATGCCTTTTCTCATCTAACAAATCAGACACTATCCACAACTGAAGATGAGTACCTTGCAAAAATATGAAGATATGTTAAATAAGTTTGACAAGTTTATTTAACGATGTAATTCTACTGAAATGTGTCATTTTTAAAGGGATACTGGATTCAATGCATAAACTACATCCTTATATTAGGGAATTCAGAAATTACCTGATAATCCAATATACTAAAGCCAAGACCTCTGCTGCCTTTCTCCAGCTCAATTTGTTGTATTTCTGTCTCCCACATTGCCAGAGAAGAACCTTGTACCTCTTCAGTATTCTGATTTATGTTAGCTGTTTCCAGCTTAGCATCTTCTGTCTCTGAAGCTCCAATGAGTCCACCAAGGTCTATATGAGACTGGAAAGTTAAATATGGTTACTTTTTTAAAATAAAGGAAATTTAAAGGTTGTCAATGGAACTAGAATAAATGGGAACTGCTATTTCAGGAGTCTAAAATTTTTCTATTTTTTAAATGACTTGTTTAATTAAAGTTTTACAAAACACATAAAAACACAAACTAGTTTCGGGTTTTTAAGCAAGCCAGATTTGCATAATGACCACATGATTCACTTAACAACTGCAATGTTGGGAGGGACGGAGGGAGGGAGGGAAAATATAGAAAGGAAAAAGCAAAAAAGAAAGAAGCTTCCAATTTCCTTTACAGCAAATATAAGCACATTTATAAAATTCTTTTATTCTATGATTACAAAAAAAAACCTTACCTTTTTCTATATGCAGTTTTTTCTAATCATCAAAAACACCACAAATTGTAAATACATTTTTGTTTCATGCAAAAAGTCTATAACAGATTTCCAGTCAACTGTAAATGTGAATAGTTTTTTTCCTTAATTAAAGAGGTTAATTCAATGATCTCCATAAGTTCTATCATCTGAGAATGTAAACTTTATATAGAGATGTCTAACTATATATGAAATGTTTAAATGACTATATTAACTTAATGAAAGATACATGAAAAATCTAAAAAAGGTTTTTAAGCTGGGTTTCCTCAATCCAATTCTAGCCATCTGATCAAACTGTCTCAATTAAAAAAATCTTTATTTATCTTACTACATTCAATATTTATTTAATTGTTTAATTTATATAGCCAGAAGTCTCACAAATAAGAGACTCTGGATAGCCTACAACAAAACTAAACCCTAACCAATAAATATTTAAAATAATTCACAACCATTAAAGCATTAAAAAACAATAAAACAGATAATAAATGAAGGAATACTTAATGGTAACGGAGCCATTTCAGGAGTTCAAATCTTTTCTTTGAATTTCTACTGCAAGGAAGAATGCTGGCCTGTCAGTTTCTCCCCCAGGGTATAAATCTTTATGTTGAATTACCTGCTCTAACATATGAGTCTCATCCAATGCTGTCTCAGTAACAGGTGGAACTGCATGACAACACACCATTCTTACACTGATAGGAAGCTCTTTTAGAATATTTACAACATCCTTGTGATTCTCTCCCAGCAAAGATTGCCCATTTACCTGCCAATGAAAATAAGGATATTTACAGAAATAAGGAAAAGACAAAAAGAGAGAAAGAAATACATATATTTTCACACTGGACACAGGAGACTGAAATACCATATTAAAAAAATAGATACTACATGGTTTCTCCACATTACAGGTAGTCCTCGACTTACAACAATTCATTTACTGAGCATTCAAAATTACGTCACGGTTTTTTATACTGATACCCTGTCCTCTACCATCCCCCGGAGTCCATTTAAGCTCACACCGGCTGCTTCAGTGACTCCATCCAGCCACCTCATTCTCTGTAGTCCCCTTCTTTTGCCCTCAATCGCTCCCAGCATTAGGCTCTTCTCCATTTAATATTTATGCTACTCTATTTTCTTTTGTGAATTTCTTTTGACCACAATCAGTCAGTACTTATGTTCTGAATATTAAGCAAGTAGTATAAACTCATCAATTATGCCGCACCACATCCTCCAGCATAGAAATATCAACAATAAATAAATAAATAAATTACATATCATCATACCTCAAAAGAAGGTTTGCAAAATATGCCTAGGTGTTCTTCTGACTGGTTATTCATATCGCTGACAAAAGCTGCCTATAATTGGACTCCTGATAACAAGATTAAATAAAAAATAAGTATAGCGTACCATTGCACATGTAATTAGAAAATAGCCAGGTAAATTACCATTGGTTTAATCTCATTTCATCTCTGAGGCTTTATCACCATTTGGCCTACTTTTTTTTATTCTTTCCAAGATGGTAACAACTTTATTTGGCAGGGAATTAAAGAATCAATTAGATTTCTGTCAGTAAGTAGGTCATCATCACATTTTTATATTATGTTGTCTGCCAACAAGCGTAAAATCAATTGGAGATGGTCAAAAAAAAGTGGAAATAAGACTGCAAAGAACCAATTTGGCCATTGGTTGTGGAAACCCTAGAAGGTATTTCATTGTACAGAACAGACATCAAGAGAAGGCAGTTACAGAGTTGGAAAGGAACTGGAAAGTGAAGGTTCAAGGGAGAGGAGTTGTGGAATCATGCACTCATTTTCCATACCTAATTCTACCCTTTCCTTTCCCTTGTCCAAACATTTGCACATTGTTGATTCTTCAATGTCTTTATAGAAGGGAATACAAACTTTCAATTTTGCTTATAACTGATCAGTTAGGAAGGAGGGGGAAAGCCAAGCTTTAATTTGGGGCATGGGGTTTGAGGAAATTTCCCTGATAATTTCTGAAGTGGCCCTGGGAGCCAAGGATAAGTTATTCAAGTACAGTGGAACCTCGGTTCACGACCACAATTCGTTCCATAACTTTGGTTATGAACCGAGTTGGTTGTGAACCAAAACAAATTTTCCCATTGGGTTGTATGGAAATACGATCGATCTGTTCCAGACCCCTATGAGCTCTATTGTTCTTTTAGGATTTTGAAGCACACAAATACAGCACTGTAGTTAAATATGCCACAGAAACCACAGTGTAACAGTAAAATCCTTGAATACAAACACTGAGAAAACCATGAACAACAGAGAAAACTGTTCAGTCTGTCAATTCTGAGCGCGAGAGAGGTTACTGTTTTGTGGCAGAGTCCGCCTCCGCAATGGAAGGACGCTCTCCTTCAGGTGTTTCCTTTCTTGAGATTTCTTCGTCCTCAGGAAGTTTGGTTGTGAACCGAGGATTTGGTTGTGAACCGAGTTGAACATTTAGCTGATTTTTTTGGTTGTGAACTGAGGTTCCACTGTACATTGAAATACGATTTATAACTTCTTGTCAAATGTATTTTGCATGCGTTTTTAGGAGCATAAGGTGCTATTGACCGGCACACCACTGCAAAACACTGTAGAGGAATTATTCAGCCTTCTTCACTTCCTTGAACCTCTGCGATTCCCAGCTGAATCTACATTCATGCAGGAATTTGGAGACCTTAAAACAGAGGAACAGGTAGGAATCTTTTGTGTTAACGCTTTTAAGATTCACATTCAGAAACTAGAATATGATCAGTTACCCATTCCAATACAGGGCAGTGAATTAATTTATTTCATGGCCTCCCCAGCACACTTTATAGAATGTCACAATTTATTCAGGAATGTTAACTACTTTTAATGTCTTGTGGTTCTTGTTGTTTAATTTCAGTTGTATAAATATAAAGAGGAAAAAAAATCGTGGGTAGAAAATGTGAGCTTTTATATGTGCAGAATCCTACTTTCTTTACATAGTTTGTGGCAAATGAATATGTTGCCTTGGGTTCAAAAAGCTACATCAGCTCCACCCATAGGTGGAACTAATCTAGAACAGTTGGCTTTTACTCTGTTTCTTTAAATAGCAAAATTTTGCAACCTACAATATCCAGATTTCCTTTCAGTTTCAGTAAATCATTTGCCAAGAATTTTGCAGGCTCCTGCAGCACAGGTAGTCCTCAACCATAACCACCATTGAGCCCAATATTTCTGTTGCTAAGTGAGACATTTGTTAAGTGAATTTTGTCCCATTTTATGACCTTTCTTGACACATTTCTTAAGTGAATCCCTGCAGTTGTTAAGTTAGTGACATGGTTGTTAAGTGACTTCCTCGTTGACTTTGCTTGTCAAGAGGTCACAAAATAGCAATAGCAATAGCACTGTATTTATATACCGCCTATCAGGGCTTGCAACCCTCTCTAAGCAGTTTACAATGTCAGCCTCTTGCCCCCAACAATCTGGGTTCTCATTTTACCGACCTCGGAAGGATGGAAGGCTGAGTCGACGTTGGGTCTGGTGGGATTTGATCAGCCAAACTGCTGATCTGCAGTACCGGAGTACTCTGTTCTTACCACTTGAGCCACCAAAGAGGATCCCAGGACCCTGCAACTGTCATAAGTACAAGCCGGTTGCCAAGCATCTGAATTTTGATCACGTGACCATGGTCATAAGTCTGAAAACGGTCATAAGTCACTTTTTTCAGTGCCGCTGTAACTTTGAATGGTCACCAAGCGAACTGTTGTAAATTGAGGACTAGCTGTATGTGGAACTAATTGCCTGAATCTTAGCTCTCTTTTTCCTGTGCTGTGTTATCCATAGATGGCAGTCATGGGACTACCCTTCAGAATTCTATTTTCTATATCTAATGGTTTTATTTAAAAAAAAATTATAACAGGGAGCGTCTGTGATTCTTACCAAAAAGTGACATCAGGCAGCCTTTTTAACTTTGACCCTCGAAGCAGCCTTCAGTTAGTTGTTTTATGTTTTATGTAGGTGCAAAAGTTGCAAGCTATTCTGAAACCGATGATGCTAAGAAGACTGAAAGAAGATGTAGAGAAGAAATTGGCTCCCAAGCAGGAAACCATTATTGAAGTGGAGTTAACAAATATCCAGAAGAAATATTACCGAGCTATTTTAGAGAAAAACTTTTCATTTTTGTCCAAAGGGGCAGGGCAAGCTAACGTGCCCAACTTAGTTAACACCATGATGGAACTCAGGAAATGCTGCAATCACCCATATCTTATCAAAGGTAGGTATATTTTAAAAAAAAACACCTCTTTTTAATTTACTTTAAGCCTTGTTCACAGCGAGGTCGTCACTGTTGACGTTAGAATTAGGGTCAATTCCTTAAAGAAAGACTTCAGAATCCGTTTGTTTACAACCCACTTAAAACAATGTTGCTTTGTATAATATTATTATATGTTTCTAAGTTGAGAACATAACAGCGGTGATTCACCTGACAGTTTGCATGAGAAGCATTCATAAAAGCGTCAGAGGATGGTGAACAGCAGTAAATATTTCCTTATGCTAATCGTGGAGAATTTATTGCTCTGTTTCTGATATGTGCGTCTTACGCAATCCAGACCAAAAATTGTGTAATATTTCTGTGCTTGGAAACAAAATAATAGCTCAAATTGGTTTTTTTTCTGCTTTTCCTAAACACAGGAGCTGAGGAAAAAATCTTAGGAGAATTTAGGGAAACCTACATTCCGAGCGCTCCTGATTTTCACCTGCAAGCAATGATCCAATCTGCTGGGAAACTAGTCCTCATTGATAAACTTCTTCCAAAAATGAAAGCAGGAGGCCACAAGGTGCTTATCTTCTCTCAGATGGTCCGTTGTCTTGATATCCTGGAAGATTACCTAATACATAAAAGGTGAGCTTTCCACATTGCAGACACCCGTGTTGATCTCACCGTAAGTGCTTGGTTAATGTTGTGAGCTGTGCATGAATATTCAGCTGTGGATTTCCTCTCAGCGCTAGTGTTTCTCAACCTTGACAGCTTGAAGGTGCATGGGTTTCAACGCCCGTAGCTTGAGCTGACAAGTCTACTGATTCTTATATATCAAATCTTACTTGATCCGTTGAAGTCTTAACTCTTAATACTAACAGGGTTTTCTTTGAATTGCTTCCTTCTTTTTTTTTTACACTCCAAAGGTACCTGTATGAGCGAATCGATGGGAGAGTGAGAGGAAACCTACGTCAGGCTGCCATCGATCGATTCAGCAAGCCGGATTCTGATCGGTTTGTTTTCCTTCTCTGTACCAGAGCTGGCGGATTAGGCATAAATCTAACAGCCGCTGATACTTGCATAATTTTCGATTCGGACTGGAATCCTCAGAACGATTTGCAGGTATAACCATTCAACAACGTCAATTTTAATCGCACTATAGGAACTTCGATGATTTGATTAGGACAGGATCTTCTTGATGGATTTTGATATTCCTGTTTCCTCAGGCTCAAGCTCGTTGTCATAGGATTGGCCAAAACAAGGCAGTGAAAGTCTACAGGCTGATTACAAGAAACTCCTACGAAAGAGAGATGTTCGACCGAGCAAGCCTAAAGCTCGGCTTGGATAAAGCTGTCTTGCAGAGCATGAGCGGCCGAGAAAACAGCGTTGGCGGCGTATGTACCCACTGTTTCCTTACAAAAACTAGCAGCACAAAACGGAAAGGAAGAAAAAGTGCTTCCCTCCCCCCTCCCCCCAACCAATTTCCAGAGAAAATCTTTAATAGCGAAGCCTCTCATAAAACTTTGCACCGTTTCATTGCTGTCTTTATTTTCATTACAATTCATTCATTTTGCAACAACCTTGAGTTAGACGGTTGACTATCTTGAAGAGAGAACATGGTTTGTTGGCATGTTGCATTCCGTCCTTAGGTGTCTTCACTTAAAGGAGACCCGGCAACATACAGCTCTGGGATTTCTTAAAACTGTGCATCTATTTTAAATAAGAAAGCATGGGTGGGTTTTATTTCTAGTGGCGTGGCTAAAAAGCCCTATATTGGTATTCCTCGACTTACAACCATTTGTTTAGTGACCTATCAAAGTTACAACGGCACTGAAAAAAAGGGACTTATGACCATTTTCACACTTACAACCATTGCAGCATCCCTGTGGTCACGTGATCCAAATTCAGCTGGTTAGCAACTGACTCATATTTATGACGGTTGCAGTATCCAGGATCACGTGATCGCCTTTTGCAACCCCTTGACAAGCAAAGTCAATGGGGAAGCCAGATTTCACTTTAACAACCCTGTTACTAAACTTAACTGCATTGATTCACTTAAAAGCCGCAACAAGAAAGGTTGTAAAACAGTGCAAAACTCACTTAACAGCTTTCTCACTTAGCAACATAAATTTCAGGCCCCGTTGTGGTCGTAAGTCAAGGACTACCTATATTAAAATATACCAGAATAACATCATGTTTTGCAATATTTCCGGTAAAGATAGAAAGAAATTGTTTTTATTAAAGGACGTGTATGATTAGACAATGCTGGGACGTGGTGGCTCAGTGGGTAAGACGCTGAGCTTATTGATCAGAAAGGTCGGCAGTTCGGCGGTTCGAATCCCTAGTTACTTGTCCCAGCTTCTGCCAACCTAGCAGTTCGAAAGCATGTAAAAATGCAAGTAGAAAAATAGGGACCACCTTTGGTGGGAAGGTAACAGCGTTCCGTGCACCATTGGCATTTAGTCATGCCAGCCACATGACCACAGAGACGTCTTCAGACAGTGCTGGCTTTGAAACGGAGATGAGCACCGCCCCCTAGAGTCGGGAACGACTAGCACGTATGTGCGAGCGAAACTTTACCTTTACCTTAAGTTGGGAAAAGATTTGTGAAACATTTCTGTCGAGGCAGTTACTTATAAATGAAATTATTTAGATAAATATTGTTCTCATAAAAAACAGTCCCAGAATGACTGCATATTCTCAAGGCATTCATTTTATATCATTCCAGATTTTAACCAAATATAAATATTTATTGCACAAATTATAATGTTTCTGGCATTACTAACATATGCTTTCACAGTTTGATTCTCTCCTTCAAACCGCCCATAGGGAGCTCATTATGTTAATAACAATGAGCTCTCCAGTGGTTGTTTAAAGAAGACCAATATTAAAGAAGCGAAGCATTTTTCTTATGGATAGTTTAGTAAAATCAAGCTGACTTCCCACAAATTATCATCCATCTCCCACTGAAAGAACTGGAAGTTCAAATAGTAAAATGATAACATAATAGACAGATGCTCTCTACGTATGCATGTGAACAAGAATAAAATAGAGGGGGAGATTGAACTTTCTGTGGGATAATAATTATAATAAAGGAAGTGCTAACTAATCTATGAGCATTAAGGCATTGTGTAAAAAATTCCAATAATCCAGTTCTTCTTGCCTTTCATTTCCTTTTGTCACTGTTCTGAACTATTGAAGTCCAGAAGAACTGGGTTGCAAAACTGCAGGTAACCACTAGGTGACAGTAAAGAACAACTTATCTACATCCAGTTTCTACCGTCTGCTGGCCATCTGGATTTCTACAGCCTAGACTGGTAATTCTAATTGAAGTAATAGCATGTAGATTTCTTCAAAGCTACACAAAATTTGGAAAGGCAACATTTCTCCCAAAATAGCTCTCAGCTTCCTGGCAAATAGACTGTGTGGAAAACACACAAATAAATGAGTTCATCGCTTACTTTTCAGATGAAGATGGCTCTGCTATAGGCTCCCATGGAGAAGTCTTCTGTTCTGCACTATTAAATAACTGCAAGCACACAAGTGTTAACTATAGTAAATATGTTTAAAGGGTTTTTAGAATGTTGTCATGGAAAACAACATCTGTCACCACGGTGTAAGACACAATAAGGAATCTTTTTGAAAGGCCATGATCATTCAAGATCCAGATTATCTGGAAGAAATCCATTCACAAAAATCATACATAGGCAGAGGCAAGAGTCTTATGCAGATAGGCGAAACAAGTAGAGATAAATGTATGTGCGTGGTGGGATTGCGCCTGTTATTCCTGCCCAACTTTTAAATATTGAGGCTCAAGGGCTCAGCACATTCATGCTCATAGTTACAGACTGTGGATCTAAAACTATAAATCGTAGTTGCTATCTGTAACTTTAGTCTTCTCAGAAATACCTTCCATCAGCGGTGTCAAACTCAATGTTATTGAGGGCCTCATCAGGGCTGTGGTTGACTTCAGGGGGCCAGGAGGGGTATGGCCAACTGGCTGGACATGGCCAGCTTAACGTCACTCCCCAAACTGCTGGCATGTTTCCTCTTCGCATTGGGTAGACCAGGCCAAAGCAACGTGGGCTGGCCCCTTACATTTTCCAGGACAGCCCTGCATGCCAGATATGGCCGGCGAGCCTTGTGTTTAACACCCCTGTCTTACATGATCCCCCTCTATGGGCATCCAGGCAACTGCATAGGCAGGATCTCACAAGTAAACAGAAGTCTGATAAGACTGTGAAGTGTGATTCCCATTCAGATTTCCACTTCCAAGTATTCATATATGAGTATACTTGTGTTGTAAAATTAGAAGTTAGATTCAATCAAAAGTAGAATTGTATTTCAAATAAGAAAATACATCTCTTCCCCCCCCCCCCCAATCTATATCTATAAAAGAGAAGTGTGGTTGTGTAAGTATGCATGTATGTGCTCTATAAGCACCTACACGGAGGAACCAATCTCAGCGAAACTTGGCACATACACAGTTTAGCATTGTAAGATCAGCAATGCATGGTTCTTGAAGCCCTTTGGGGGGTTTGTGGCCCCCAAAATTGCTCCCAAAGTGAAGACACACACCCAAACAACTGAAAATGTCCACTGCCCATGCATGTAGCCCTTTGACCTTGTGCGTAGCCCTTTGACCTTGACCCGCTTTTCCTTCAGCGCCATTGCCTCCACTGCCAACAAACAAACAGCTTTGCTGGCTGAGGAATTCTGGGAGTTGAAGTCCTCCAGGCTTAAAGTTCACCACTGGACAGAAACTAAGCGGCAGCAGACAAGGTAGGACATTAACACACCCATCCGAAACACAGAAGCACGCATCACACACACACAAACAACATCAACAACCAACAGGACATGCCGGCAGAAGTATACTTCCTTTAAAGAAAAAAAAACCCGAGCAAGGCCGGGTAATCAGCTAGTAACTTATATAGAGGATGCATATGGATCCTACAAAGAAATCTTACAATAAAATTGCTCTTCAGTAGTCTGTAATCATTTTTTTTCATTAGAACCAATTCCCAATAACTTCTAGGTCTATAGGCTGATGCTTTCCTGACAAAGATTTTCCAAGTAAAACTCTGTTTGTTTCCAAACTGTTGTGTTATTTTAAGTAATGGGCTAATCTTAAAGCAAAAAAGAAACATTGGCTTGGCTGCCATCAGTATTCTAAAGCAGAACATTGAGTTTGTTTATATGTGTTAATGTTTGAAATAGGCACTCTGATTTCATGCTACAAATTGGCAAATAAGAAGTTATAAGACTTCCTTTTTCCCATAAAGGCAGATTGATGTTGAAAGGCATCACGCCAGCTTTTATATTGCTCTGGTGCCACCATCATGAGTCACAGGAAGCAATCCAACAGGATGCTAAACCAATATTAGTTGGAAATTATCCCTTGGTCAATCATACTGTTTGACTTCAAATAGCCCACAGGGCGAAGTCTCTTAATTAATTTTCCATAATTTAGACATTTAAAAGTGTTCTAATTCCATATCTGTTTATGTAACTTATAGCAAGCAAAGCCTTGGGGCGGAAGGCAGAAGATTAATTCTAACTGGGGTCCAATTAATTTGCAGCTTCAAAAACAAAAATGTTAAGCGAAGGGTCACACACAGGGTAAAATTGCACAGCATACACAAGGACCTTTCCTACCATTTAGTCTCCTGCCCCCTGAACACCCACCAGTATGTTTTATGTTCCTATTGTATATTGATCCTGACATTACCAGGGACAAAATGGCACTACTTTGTGGTCTTTGGCTTATTAATGCATGCTTTCAACTGACTAAAAAGGTCACCAATAAGATCTTTTAGCTGCCTACGAGAAAGCATAAAACCAACATTAATAATCTGTTTAAAAGGCATTTGTTTTTAGAGTCTTTAAGGCCCAAAAAAAGAGGTTAGGTTCTTTAACTTACCAAGAACTGAGTAGCTACATGAATCCTTCAAACCATAGCTTGCATATTTGTGTTTTAAGATGATTGGTAAAGAGACTGGTAATTCCTTTAGGATTTTTCATTTTAATAGAATAGAATTCTTTATTGGCCAAGTGTGATTGGACACACAAGGAATTTGTCTTCGGTGCATAAGCTCTCAGTG
>JANHJO010001521.1:50657-65907 GCA_032468235.1 Pseudoxyrhopus heterurus | reverse complement strand
CTGATGGGATTCGATCAGCCAAACTGCTGATCTGCAGTACTCTGTTCTTACCACTTGAGCCACTGCAGCTCCATTAAATAACATTAAGAGTAAACAATCCTTTGGATTTAATTGTTTTAAAGGAAGATCACCTGTGTACACGAAGGAATTACATAGTTCCTTCAGTCAGGGATAGTTCGGTTACATACAGCTACAAGGACCAACTACATCCTCACAAGAGTACAAAATAATAATAGCGTATACAGGTAGTCCTCGACTTATGATCACAAGTGAGTCCAAAATTGATGTTGCTCAGCCAGACAGTTGTTAAGTGAGGTTTGCCCCATTTTAGGATCTTTTTTTTGCCACAGTTATTAAGTGAATCACAGCAGTTGTTAAATTAGTAAGATGGTTGTTAAGTGCCTGACTTCCTCATTGATTTTGCTTGTCACAAAAGTTGGTCATGAGGCCCTGGGACACTGTAACCATCATAAATCCATGCCAGTTGTCAAGAGTCTGAATTTTGGTCACATGACCATGGAGATGCTGCAATAGTCATGTGAAAACAGTCATAAGTCACTTTTTTCACTGCCAATGTGACTTGGAAGGGTCACTAAACAAATGGCTTTAACTCAAGGACTGCCTGTAATCTAATCCATTGCTTTTCATTTCTAAAAATGCACTGCTGGTAGCTTCGTCTTTTAATTGCATTTGTCCCACAGCTTTCAGCAAGACAAATTATGTGCTGAGATGAGTAAGATTTAAAATGTTTAAATACCCGTGATTTGGAAACCATATCAGGAAAAAAATATCAAAAGCTATATAAAATATCTGTGTTGATAGATCATACAGTCTGGAAGTTCTTCTGGCTGCATTTGTCATCAGATAGACCAGGGGTGTCAAACTCGCGGCCCACAGGACAGATGCGTCACGGGCTGGCCACGCCCACTCCCGTTTTAGCGAAGGGGGAAAAGTCACGATATGTCACATGAAGACAATGTGACACCGCAAGTTTGATACCCCTGAGATAGACTATGAAGCTAGATTGCAGACTATTTCATTAAGGAGCAAATCAGACTTCGTGCTTTTGTAATTCATTGTCCTTGAAGTTCATTTAACAGATTATTCTCTCCTTTCTTAGGAAACAGAATGCCTCCTAATGTAAAGAAAGAAACTGATTAAGAAAGAAACACTGCTGTCTCTCAAAAATTGAAAGGGCAAAGGGAAGGTTTCCTGTTATTACTTGAGACTAGTTACAAAAGAAAAGAATAGAATCTTAATTCATATTCGTTCCATTCAGAATGGTTAAGATTTAATTATGGCAGACTTTTGATGTATTATTGACTACTAATTCATCTATACTAATTGATAGTTCCACTCTACTCCACTCTAATGATGGTTTTTAAACCTAATTAAAGAAAGTGACTTTCATGTACAAAAAGGATTGATTTAGCATGAAAGATAATATCAGACAAAGTGGCTGATAACTCCTATGCAATTTTGCAGCTAGGGAAGATAGCCTACAATAATTGAAACAGAAAGTGGCTTTGATTTATGGGTTATCTTAAAAAACAATCTACCCACAAGTCAAATCATCAGAAATCCGGAATTAAAAAGAAATGTTTTTTTAGTTGTAATGGAGAAATACTTGAGATCTTATAAGGAGGATCTTCAGGTTCACAAGAAAAACAAATAATTTAATACTAAACAAAGTAATATCCCACGTATTCACATTAATAATTAACTGTAACATCAGATATTTTGGGTACCCAACACAAAGAAGGATGTGATGCTTGGAAAAATCCAAGCAAGTTTTTTAAAAAAGATCAACAGAAGTCAAGATAACTATTATCAATGTTGGAACAAGCTTGATCTTACAAGATCACAAGTGTAGAAGGTGTTTTTGTTTTTACTTTAAGTCAATCTTGACTCCTAACAATTGCCTAAAAAAGTCCCTGAATTTTTCTTGGCAACATTTTTCTCATGTGATTTCCCATTGCTCTTTTTCTGGGGCTTGAGAGAAAGTGATTGGCCTAAAGTCAAACAGCTGATTTTGTGCCTAGGGGAGGACTAGAACTCATAGTTTCCAGTTCACAGCCTGCTGTCTTTAACTAAACTTAAATGTATCATCAATATCAAAATTATCATCTTTAATCAAACTGGCTCTCATAGAAAATATTACTGACAAATACTGTATTGGGGAAAGAAACACTACGGGTTGGTCTATGAAGAGCTAAAAGCAATGGAATGAATGAACAGCAGCAAAAAATGTACATCATAAATACAATATCAATTTAACAATAATTTAATATAAGATATAGTGAACAGCTTCATGTCATGGAGAAAAATATTGAATAATAAATAATTACGTATTTAAAATATGTAATGTAGATACTGATGAGTCAATACGAAACGCTTGCATCTACCTCTGTTCGTCTTTTGGCTGTATTGTTTAAATTATGAAATGGGACTAATTGTTTTAAAAATAGTTTTGTCTAAAATATGCTTACTCATTCACTACATTTTTTTCTAACATATTCTTGGGTGAATCCAGATGCAATGAAAAAAAATGACTATTATGTCCTGCTGATTTCAGTGGGTCAACATAAACTATGACTAAATCCATTGTGTTCTATGAATCTTACTTCCTCAATTGCCTTCCAAGGGAACCTTAGCTAAGAATTAGCCTTTCAAGGGCGGTTCAGAGTTTCCTATCCTAAAGCTGTATGAAGACAAAGAACCACAGGTAGCCCTTGGTTAACCTTGGTATTTGGGGCCAGAATCAAAGCCACTAAATTATGCAGTTGTAAAGCAAGATATCATGTGGCTACATTGCATAACAACGGCAATCTTGATACTTCACATTGCTATCATTGAGCAAAGATCTTGAGTCACTGAGAGCCCCCTTGCAACTTCCAGCTGGCTTCCAACAAACAGAGTCTGAGGGAAGCTGCACATTGCAGGTGGCTTGCAAGCTGGCCAGGGTACAGGTATGATCCGTATAAAAGGAGCATTGCTTTATTCTATAAATTGCCTTATGCTAATTTGCTACAATCGCCTTTCCTTTTACTGTAGGTAACATCTGCAATATTGGCACAATTTGGCAGGGAACAAATAAAAGAATGCCTCTGACGCCACTTTACATGATAAAAACATACATTTTGGCATTATATTTAAACTTCCACTGCAATCAGATAATGCTTCAGTACTTAGTTTGTAATTTATCTAATTTTTTAAAAATCTACTTCAGTTGCATTCATATTATGTAAGCAGTTTAGGCTAAAAAAAAAATCAAAGTTGGTGGCATTTATTTTTTAAACTCTGAACTTTATTTGCATGAAGAGAGAAAGAGAAAACATAGGGCAGGAAGAAATATCACATTTACACTTTCTTCCCATATATGATAGACATTGAAGGCTTTGTAAAGCATTCAATTATACAAAGGCATGCAGCAATTCACATTTCTAATAACTACATTCCATTCAGTTTTCAGCACATTCTAGTGGGTGTTACAGCAACATTATTATGTGAAGAACAGGAATTCAGATTAGCTTTCTTTTTCTCCTAATGTGTTGTCTTTCACAATTTCAGTGCTAATTTTAACGTCCTCATAGCTGACATAAGGTCAAATAAAAAAATTAAACTGTTATTTAAACCATTATGTTTTAAAATGTTGGAGGACTAAATCCAATGGGCACTGACTCTTTGGTACTTTATGACCTATTGTCCTCTAGGAATCAGTAGAGTATGAAGAGTTAATTATTTAATGTGTGCCCTCTTTGTCTATCACTCTCCACTCTCTGTTTTTTGAACTAGCTAATCTGAGCTCACACCTTTCTGCCTTTGCTTCCCTGGCGGACACACAGAGACCAAAATTTTCTTTGATTCCTCTTTGGATGATTCAGTTAGTTAGGTGCTAGACTGCCTATCCATATATTGTATTTCCTATAAATAAATCTCCTGTTATAAAATCTGCTTTGGTAATCATTGCTCAGGTCAGATTCCTGCTCTCAGGAATGCTCCTATGCCCACGAAGAATGCTTCAAGCTCCAATTTAAAGAAAAAGGTTCAGCACTTTTGCTTTTCTAATTTGTTGCGTAAGGTTTTTGGAACAATTCCATTGAAAGATATTGAACATATTTACAGGTATTTATAAATCACTGTTAACTGCAATACACACAACCTGCAGCAAATTTTCCTTCTTAAGCCTCTTCCCTTTGCGGCATGTGGGCAAGAGAAGAAATTTGGAAGACTTTACTCCTCCTTTTAATTAAAGTTTGCCACATGATCTGGATTTGTGGCTGACAATAAGCACCACTAACTTCAACGTGTCATGTTTGGTCCTAGTTTACACAAATCATAAAGCGTAAGGGGTTTGGTTTTGGCTTGGTGTGAGGTGTTAACTCACTCAAAAACCACTATATACCGTAATTAACATGTGGAATTCATTACCACAAGTTGTCCTGGCCACAAACTTGAGTAGCATTAAAAGGAGATTAGATGCATTTATAGAGAACATATCTCTACTCTTGAAGACTCAGTGTTACCTCCAAATCAAGGGCAGTATGACCGCTAATGTCACCTGCAGGGAAACAATGGTAAGAGAGGTTCCTCTCTCAATCACCTGCTCTGGAGTTGGCCACTATGAAAAACAAAATACTGGATTAAAGAACGAACAGTCCTGGCCTGATTGAGCAAAACTATTTTTGGGTTTGATGAAGATGCAAAGCCTGTCCCTTCTTTAACAAAACCATGATTTAAAAAATTGGCTTATTGATGTACAAACCAAAAGTCATAAAACATGAATTATATGAACCATATTAACCATAATTTGCAATCAAAAATAAAAAGCAAATGTTTCCTGTTGTCGTACTAAGAAAAGAAGGAAACAGAACGAGTATATAAAGGGAGAGAAACCCCACTCCCTTTTAGTATTGATGTTGTTACCTAGTTAGATAATGAAATGTCTTCAAGAAAACAACCAAGCCCAGAGACCACCAAGGACCCCAGGGAACAATTAATGATACAAGACCATAGCTCTCTGCAATTTGTTTCTATACATACTAGACAACCACATTTTAGTTTGGTGTTCTATGTGAATCCAGCCTGTCTGGTTACTTTACATTTCTGTATGTCATGCAATCCCATAAAATTTGGGCAATTGAGAAAGCCATGTTTAAATTAACCATATGTATCATATCATGCAAGCATAGCCAGTCTTTACAATGATGTGGTTATATTATATTTATATTCAAGGGGACAAACATTTGCAAGATCACTACAGAGGAAACTAAAAGCAGGAAAAAGGCAGAACAAAGCAATCAACAAAGCCATCACCATTTTGGTCTAGCAAGACTATATTCTGGCTGATTCAGACATATGCCATCCATGAATGGAATAATCATGGCTTAGATTAGAACATAATCCATGCATAGGATCAGAAAATTATGATGTAGACGTAATTGGTTAATGTATGGTCTATTCTACTCAGCATACATTCCCAAAGTCACAGAGGGAACTTCAAATATGGAACAACAGTAAAATCTACAAATACCCAATTTCAAATTATCTTTTCTGATATTAGATTGTTAACCAATCACAAGCTATGTTTTTGCTAATTCATACATTCTATCAAGCCAAATGTTGTCTGAATTAAGGTTAAGAATACAATCCTATGCAAGTTTAATCAGCAGTATTACTTCCAGCAAGGTTAACTTCTTGTGGTATGTTTTAAGAATATTATTTTTGTCTTTTTAAAAACATGATGTCTTTAGCAAAACAGCCTTATTAATTAAGGTTATCCTCATTTTAGTAGAAGCATTATTTTTAATCACTGTACATTATGATATTAACATTAGCAATATTTATATTGTGAAATACCCATCTGTTCTCTTTAAAAAAAATGCTAGCCATGCTGAATTTACTGAAGTTCAATGATTTTCGTTACCAAATGTTACCAAATGTAACATCATGTTTAAATATTCAACATACATTTGTTCATTATTCACAGAGTTATCATATGAAAAGATCTGGGAAAGATTTATCAGCATTTTCTTTTGTCCGTCCTGATGGTCCTGTCCTACCTGATCTCGTGACTGTGGAAGAGAAGCTTGTAGGTTTAGGATTTGATTGAATAAAGGACTCTGCAGTACTGATTTTAGTAAACTTAATTTCTCCTCATTTGCTGAATCACCACGTTCTCGTAACTTTGCTTGCAGGCGTTCTACTGCCTGGAGCGCTCGGTGAATATCTGGAGGGTGGGGGGAAACATTCACTGTGACATGCTATCTTCACCACGTTTATTACATTATGTGGTAGAAATCATTACAAATATAAAAATCATGACCCAAATTCCCAAGATGCTCAGAGATGTTGAAAAATGTTTCGGAGATAAATTCCATAAATTGTGATCATTGCACAAAACCCAGACAACACATTAAATGACTGTTTACATGACTGTTTTAAATTATAATGAAAGGAAGACAGTCTTAAGTCTTAAACAAAGGGTCTTAAGCTTGTTCTATTTGTAACCCAACTCAATTTGATTCTTTTGCATTCCAACATCCATCTAGGAGGATTTAGGTTGATATTTTGCATCAGGAGAACATTAGAGCCAATATTGGGCAAGAGGGAGGAGATCTGCTCCCTCTTCAATATGCATATAGCAGCAACATCTGGAGAATAATGAAAACAGCACTGGAGCATCACGAAACAAGTCCTGCTTTTTTTTTTTGGTACATGCAGAACGATTTTGTATTCCAATGCAAAAGGGACGTATAGTTTATATTGCAATGCTGCTTTTATCCTCTTAATTTATGCGATTAATTAAATTAATGCAAGTGCAACCCACACCCAAGCTGCTATGGGTGTCCATGCATGCATGGATCAGTGCCCAAACCCATACAGCATTGTTCACATGGTTAAATAAATAATCTCTGATATGCTATCATGACACACAAGTGAGGACTTAAGAGGGAGACAAATGATGAGTCATTGATGACAACGGCATCACGCTAATACCATGATTTACATTCAGGACACAAATACATCGTTTTGTGTCACAGTGATTTGCTGGAGACCCTGTACATACTCTCTGCTTTTCCTCCTTTAGATCCCCTCAATGATTTATTTATTGAGGGATACTCCATTTATCTTTTCTTATGTTAGAAAGATCAATAGTTAAATTAACATGATTCTTCAACATGAGAATGAAATTGATAGTCTATTTAGTATATACTTAATTCTAAGTACATTACATATATTTAGTATTTCTAAATTAACTTTATTACTTACCAATTGTTTCCAACATGGCTTTTGCTTAATTCCTACTTCACCAGATGTTAATTAATATAAGGTCTTCCTAAAAAAGAATTGGGAGAAAGGAGATGAACAATTTTAAATACATATTATAAAAATGATCTCAATTCTATTGATCACCCTAAAAAAAATTATCCAAGACTGAAAGGAATCCATTGCAATTACAAGTCAATTTTAATTCTGGTAGAAATACATTATAATAAGTAAAAACTTGACAATATAGTGAGCTATAGAAAACTTTATTCCCAACATATGCACGTTTTTGTGTCATAGCAACGTCATTCCTATTTTAGCACGGAAAGCTTTAACAATGGCTCCTGTTTAATCATATTATATGAAACAGTATCTAGTATTCATGTAAATGCAGTTTCTGAGTTCCTCTATATGGAAAAGAGGTGTAGAGAAAGGAAGGAGTGGAAAGCTATGTAGTTACTTTTCCTGAATCTTAGTCTCTGTGTAAGATTTTTTTTAAATATTAGTAGTTGCTATTTTTCATAAAAATATTAGTGATCCAAAGAAAACATAAATCTCATTAATATCTGAAACTATGATACACCTATGAGAAGCAAACTAAATGTTAAAATGTTATCGTCAAGATAAAACATGTTTTCGTACCAAGAGGCGCTTAGCCCAGAACAGCTGTCAGCCTTCAGCTGACTAATCCCCTGGATTTTAAAAGTCTGTTATCTACCACATACTATTTTAACTATTTTACTCCACATTCATCATTTCATCAAAAAGGTAACATGCACCAATCTCGTCTACCGTCTTGACGTCTCTGCAGATATAATCTCCAATGAAAAGTTTCATGCATTCATCAGCAGTCCCATTCCATAAATCCTTTTTAGATAAATACCTCAGAAACTATAAGCTCATAGCGTCAGATTAACCAACATGCAATGCCAAAGATAGCCAGTACCATAATAAGCTTTACCTCAGAGCTGTTAGAGACTTTCAAGGCTTGCTAAAGCTAACACTGATATCCAGACTAAGAAGTTCATTGGATATCACAAAAGAGCAACTTCTCATGAGGTATGTAGGGAAGCTTCTTGTACGCAGAGTGCTAATTTTACGACAGCTAGGAAATGCTGCGAAAACAAATTTCAAATCTGTTCCTACTAAAAAAAGAGGGTTCTGGCAATCACTGAGATAAAGTATGTATGTAAGTATGTACTTTATATAGCTGCTGGTCTCACATATGTGACTCTAGGCAGCTTACAGTAAAATGCAAAACATGACAACTCAAGAGCAGCCAAGCATCATTCAACCAATTAACTACAGAGCCAGGATTCAGGCACAAAACCAACTTTTCAAGGCCTGATGGAAGGTCAGCAGGGATGGGACCAATCTAACCTCAGGAGGGATGATTTTCGAAGGGCAGGTGCCAAGGCAACAAAGGCTCTGCTTCTTAGCCCTGACAGTTGGTATTTCTTAGCCAATGGCACCCTGTCAGGATGGATAAGATGGGGTGAGACAATTTGGGAGATACAATCAGGGAGTAACTCAGTCCCAAGCCATTAAGGGTTTTTAAAGGTAACAACCAGCACCTTGAATATACCCAAAAGCACACTGGAAGCCAATGCAGCTCACAGAGTAATGGTGTTACATGCCACAAATAAACGGCACTAGTTTGTGATAAGATACCAGAAAACATTGAATATTTAACATATGTTTTGTATCATCTTCATTGGTTGTTGATTAGTATCTAACCAAACTGCAAGCCCTTAGCCAAGTGTCTTACTATGACCTCAGCCGTGACTACCATGGGAATTGTCATATTAAAACAGGTGTTTCTCTACTTAGCAACTGAGGCCATCATCCATAATTTACAGAGCCAAGATGTGTAAGGCCAACACACAACTCTTAATTATTTGTGCTCTTTTTAATCCAACTTGCTGCCTCAGGAAATACATCTGGCTCTATCGATGTATCTCTTTCACCATCAGATAATTACATTTGCGCTGTATTGTTTTCATAAAAAGTTTTGAGACTTCAGTTTCTGGCTGATTCAATTCTGGGTCTATTAAATTTGCATTTTCATGGCTTATGTGAACATAAGAGGTATGAGCACAATTGTATGTTATTATTTGATTTAAAACGTTCATTCTCTTCAGCTAAAAGTACTGTGTAATTCAATGAAAATATATGAATAAAAATATGAAGATTTTAAAAATTCATTATTTGTTTTGCATTTGCAATCTAGAGAAAACATATACACATACAAGTGATAACACAAAATTTCTTTTTAATTATGTATTTGTTTAAAGAATTAGTACAGCTGTTACATTCACAACTTGCAACTCGAGGCAAAAAAACTATACATAAATTAAAAAACTATTAGGTCAAACATTAACAGAACCAATATAGAAAACATGATTAATACACAGCCAAGGCAAATACCACTTCTTAAAACAAAATGGCCTCTTTCACCATCTTGCTCCAATGCACAGGAAACAAAGCAGGTCTTCTCAACTTAACAAAAGGTTAGTGGACTCATTCCAAAGGGCAGGCACAGCAACAGAGAAGGCTATCTCCTAGATCAGGGATCAACAACCCTGATTCATGGACCAGCAACAGTCCGCGGCATACCAAAAATCAGGCTGCGCAAACAAGCGAAACCCCATCCACAGGATGCAGGCAGCACGCAAAACCACGCCCCCTCTGGTCTATGGAAAAACCTGTCTCCATGGAACCAATCCCTGGTGCCCAAAAGGTTGGGGGCCACTCCTAGAATCAAGACTACGCTGCTTTAAAAATGGACTTTGAGTATGTCCACAAGCATGAGTTATGATCTGGATCTAGCAAGAGGACCATATCCCTACCCTTGAATAATGTTGAGATTTATTATCAATGTTGTTAACACATTGTTAGCCAAGGGCCAGCAAAATTTGTGACCAATAAGGCTTTCAAGAGGCACCATCTGAGGGAGCTCAATGAATTTCCAAGCTTCTCCAGGATCTTTGAATCTTTGTTCAGGAAGGAAAAAGCATCAGATAAGAGAGGAGGGGAGTGAAATTTCATCCATGTCATTGAATCTATATCCTCATCAGGTACTAGTGACTGATAAGGAGTCATAAGGATGGGGCATCTGATTTGAAAAGCAGAAACAAACAACTGCTGGATAGCCTCCTTTCAGAGCATATAATGACATTTAGATGCTTTAAGTTTTGCACTGGTTGAATGATGCTCCTATTTCTATAGATTAAATGCCAGTATCCTTGGGAAGCCCAGATGAGTTCAGATGTCTCTCCCTATTTGATCAACAGAATGAGCAAGCCACCTAGTTAAGTATATTCCTCTGGATCTAAGTGAGCTACTGCAATCACCATCATCTTTGTGAATTCACTGGGAATTGAACACAAGTCAAATGGAAGAACCATGAACAGATGGTGAACTGCTAGTATTCCACAGTATGTTCCTGGTGTTTAAAAAATGACTTGAAATCAGTAGTCAGAATTCTTGTGTAACCTGTGAGGCCAGAATATTGGTGATATTTATCACTTTATGATGGATTTCTGAGTTTCCTTCCAAACTTACTCTATGAAAGGCTGTCAAACTCCCGGACCATGAGCCAGATGCATTATGCGCTGGCCACGCCCACGCCCGGTTTAGCAAAGGGGGAAGAAGTCCCGATACATCATGTGACACCGCCATGATGACATGAGTTTGACACCCCTGATTTGATGTCACTCACTTCAGATCCAGGATGTTACACCATTCTCTGCTCTTATTAGGAACAATGAAGAATATGGAATATCAGCCCAAGAATGTCTCATCTTTGGGAATTTATCCAATCACTTGTACAGTTAAAAGATGATTTAAGCCTTCAGGACGTTTTGTTGCCTTGTGAGTGAATGAAGAATGAGGCAGAGCAATACTGATATAGGCTGGTAGATTTTATGACATGGCCTTATGAGACTGTGTTTAGGAAACATGCATCATTATGACAGTTCATAGATAGATAAGTTCCATTAGCTTCTTGCATACACGCAGGTTGCAACGAGTACTGTTGTTGCCTGCATATTTGCTCTGGGTGTTCTGAGGCTGATATGATTTGTTTTGAAAACTTTGCCTCTTCCAGAGTGAGATGAGTGTTTTGAGTCAGGGTTCAGCTACAACTGAGGAAATGGAAGTTATAGCTTGGTAATCTACTGACCTTGCTGTGGTCTTACAGACTTTCTTACAAAATTTATTAGGCTTTTTTTTAAGCCTAATAAATTAGAACATTAGCTATTAGTTTTTTTTCTTGTCTAGGGACCTTCCTTATCTCTCTGGTCCTGAAGGGAGGTGTCTGAATCAGGGGCGATAAGGGGTGACAATTGGGTTCTTCTCCATTCGATTACTTGCCTCTTCCCCTTCTGATAGCAGCCTGAGTGAACCTCAATCTCCATGATGAGTCTTGAGGAAAAAGGCGGAAGGTATGGGACAGTTTCCATCTTCCTACATTTTGATCAAGTTGTAGAATTCCAGAATGCTGTTTTCCAGGTGTTGTCATTTTGCTCTTATCACTTCAGTGGGCAGGAGTTTCTGAGGAGTGGGAAGCTAGAGTGTTTTTGAAGAATAACTTGGTGGAGCCAGCTGAAGAGACGGAAGAGTGCTTATCCTTCAGCCAAGTACAGTGGATTGGATCAGGGACACCAAGTGCCAACTTCCATCTTCTCTATTGCCCACGCTATCTAGCCATGGAAGAATCGCAACAATCCCCAGCACTTCTAAACATCATGCCACTTGTGGCTAGCAACTTAACAACCCCTGACATCAAGGGAGTCCTTGATGGAGCTATAGGCAGGTATATCCCCCAGTGAAAACTGGATCAAAACTGGGAAAAGAAACAATGTCAATAACTTTTCTAGCCCTGCTTTTGGTGTGAGTCTGAAGCACTTTTGAACATCTTGGGTCTGATTTGGGACGAAAGTATTAAACTCTGTGCCATTTTAGGACAATAAATGCATGTACTTATTTGATTGTGTTAAAAAGAAAATAACAACAAAAGGAATTTAGCAAAATGCAATATATCATACTAACGAGAAAATGTAGTAGTGAGAATGTAATGTCATTTCAAAATTGGATTAATTTTAAGACAATGTTCATCTTAGAAAAAGATACCATCGCTGTAAATATTATTTTGGCTATCTTAATGTAATTCTATTTGCTTTCCAAATACAAATATTCTCCATCTGAAAAGAACACAGTTATGATAGATGTTCACTAGCCTTTTATCGTAAGCCATTTTAAGCAGCCTTTGAAAAGGTCCATATTTCTATCGCTAACATTTTTAATTTTTACACTTTCTTCTAACATGCTAAAAATCACCAAGGCAACATACAAATCTCTCCTACTTCCTATCCTCCTTTAAAAAGGTGCAACTTGTCTGCAAAATACAAGAATTACCATTTACACCCAATGGACAACGAAGAAAACAATCTTGATACAATAGCTTTTACAAATGCAGGAAAGCCTATAGAAAGCCACCATGTAATCAAAGTGTCCCTATTTGTATCAATAATGACAAATTATCTGCCTGAAAATACCTGCTTATGATTTAATTTACTTCCGAGTAAAACTTCTGTTTGTTTTTTTGCCTGGACCTTTTATAACCCAATCTGTGATCTTACTGTAAGAGCAAACAAGTTGGCAAAAGCCTGTGCAGTAACACAAAATATGCCACAAGGAACCAGCATAAACATCAAGATTCCAATGAGCTAAATTCTGTAGCTTAATTTATTGGGTTATCCATCATCATGCCTATGATTTCACTGCATAGTTTTGCCATTTGCAAAAAAGAACAAATATATACTAAAGTCCATTAATATGCTGACATTTATTTTAGTGAGTGCATTGAATTTGATTACTAAGTAATTTTTTTAAATGGGTTCTACTACCTTGTAAAGAAAATACAAGAGAGCTTATAGCCAAGTCATACTGAATGTCTATTTGTTATATGTAAATGTTAACAAAATGTCTCTTAAGTCATGCTGCTTTAATGCAATATGTTTAATGTGTTATGCCAATATAAAAATGCATTGATACATGAAAAAATTTATATACTTAATTTGAAACTTAAATCTATTTTATATAAATATTTAAAGGCCCTATATTATTTATTTAAAAAAATTCTCAAATTATTTGATATACTCTATTTTTTCTAAATCCATGTCTTAAAAACAGACAAACAAGTGGCACCCTATTTCTAAGAAATGCTTTAATGTTCTAGTGATCTCCATAGCACAGCATTAAAATATGCTTATTCTATAATTTTGCTGATAATTATACATTGCGTATCATCAAAATTCAACTACTGCATACAAACAAGTTTCACCTCTTCTGTCTGTACTTACTATAGACAGAAATAGTATATATACATACTGAAATATACTTTGCCTAACTATTCTCTGTTGAATTTAACAAATATTTCAAAATCAATGCATCCAAGTCAATGGATTGTGGAACTATCCAAGAAATAGTTAAATGGTGGAAAATATTTTAGCCCAGAGTTTGAAATTAAAAGGTTAAGGGGCTTGCCAAGAAGATAAAGAGTGCATGATCAAGATTATTTAACAATTCATAATGTCTTAATTCAGTATAGTCCTATTATGAAGACCTCTGTTTCCCCACCCTTTCAATTAATAATTCAAACAATGACTAATGAAGTGTATTTTCCAGTAATCAGATCCCAGAATGTTTGCTATTTTGGATTAATATGGAGTTCAGATGCAGATGATCTCCTTAACGTTTGTCACTCTACAATTGTATACATAATTTCCCACTCTTCTATTCTACTCTGATTACATCTGGAGTGATTATCAGTTTCTTGATTATCTACTCTCAGTTATTGCAGAAAAACCCAACTCCACCTACAGCTACTCACTGGGAGGGGGGGGAGTGAGAAATGCATCTTATCACTATTTCTAGTGATGATAAACATAGGAGGGGAATCAACAGACTCAAGCTTCTGTACTGTACTGCTTCTCCATTTTTAATGCACTGAAGTTCTAAGATGCAGTTCTCCATTTATTTCCTTTTTCCCAGCTATTTTTCAGAAAATAAATTCTGAAAAGCTCCCCGCCTAAAGGAGGATGCTGTTTTTAATCTGCATAATTGATTCTCGAACCTAACTGAAGTACGCATGCAACCCAGGCAGATCTCCCCCCACCCCTTCTCAGCCATACAACTTTTCACTTTGTGACCTGCTTAAAACAGAGGCCGGCTGATGCTCCACCCATATAACCACACAAAACAAACACACCCGTGCTAAAGCTTTACCAAGACCCTATCCCACACACCAGGGTTTCGGAAGCATAAAGTTGCAGGACACGAGTGGGTGTGGGGGAGGAGGGCCATATATAAACGGCCAAGCTAGAGGAAAGAACTTGGGGGGGGGGGCAGGGGAAAGTCATACAATATTAATACAAAAATCCCTTCACGCACCCAGCCCTAATAAAATGAATCCAACTCAACCGGAGAAAATAGCCCTTTTGTTGACATCCACTTTCTTCCCGAGACAGGCACCGAAGCAAAACCAAGTAGCATCCCCTCGGATCCTCCCTCAGTTCGGCGAGTTTACCCCTCCCCTTGCAAACACACACATGCACACACACTCCAACACATATACACACAAACATAGAGACCCAGTTGCTTGGAACTCGGCCAGCCCAGCCAGCTTCCCCAGAAGAAGCAACAGGCGGCCTAAACCTTCCCTTGGCCGCGCCAGCAACAGCTACTATGCCGGCCTCCTCCGGACCCGCCTCCGCCGAGGGCCCGGGGGGGGCTGCCTTCCCCCGGCGTTATGACGCCCCCTCCCCAGAGAAAAGCCTCGGCCGGCCCTCTCTTCCGCTGCCCAACCTAAAGCGGAGCGGTCTATCTGCTAATATGCCGGGAAGGGTTGAGAGGCTCCCCCCCCCACCTTCCATATTCCCCCAGCCTTTCAGAAAGGAGGGAGAGGGCGCTTCCCTCT
>JANHJO010001518.1:99114-110352 GCA_032468235.1 Pseudoxyrhopus heterurus | reverse complement strand
GGAAAGGCAGGAAAGATGCGGGAAGCAACCCTGAGAATGTTCCGAAAGATGGGTTGGAGAGGGGATGGAGCCTATATCTGGACCACCGTCCACTGTTCTCCTCCTCCTCCTCCTCCTCCTCAATTTTTATCCGTAAAGCTACAGGTGCCTGAACTGGAATTGATACGAAATTATTCTTAAAGTTGGCAGGTTCTAAAGGTCATAATGAGGTTTTTTTTTTTCCTCCTCCTCCTTAGGGGTGGGTGAGGTTGGGGGGTTTGCAAACAGGCAGGTTCAAAAGAAGAAAAAAAAACAAGGCATAAAGCACAAGGAATGCAGAGTGGACTAGTTGCTGGTCACTAAAGTTCTTCCCCTTCTCTCTAAATAAGGCGAAAGAGCAAAAATGGCTTTAGGCTTTAGTAGGAAGTAAAAATTGGAGCTGCCTTTCTCTGGGCTTTAAAAGAAAAAGATAAAGGTGATCTACTCCAGTAAGGTGGAATTCTTGTTCTGCAACTCACCGGGTTCAAAACACACACACACAAAAAGCATTAAAATCGTAATCTGGTAAAAAGCAAAAGATCCGTGAGGCTTCAAGTCTAAAAAAAAAAACGAGAGGGATACTGAAAGCTGCTTTCACCGTGCAAATAAGTGGACATGCTCTTATGAAAACAGACACCAAGAACCTCAGGTCCAGAAGTCCAGCATCTGTTGTTACTTTAACAAGGTTTTTTTTAACAACAACAAGAGAACACAATCCATTTCCTCAGTACCTCACGTTATGTTTAACAGCAATTGTTCAGAGCAACGTCTGCCCTATGGGAGCTTCACCATCACCACCACCACCACCACCACCACCACAGAAAAAAGGAGCAGAATCGAGCCACGTTCTGTGACTATGAACGCAAGCAGCATTTTACCACCTTCAAATTTTACTACAGACTGGCTACTGCCTATTCGTCCAGTTGTCTTTCCCAAGCAGAGTTGGGTCTCCCCACCCAAAGAATTGCCTCATCTATATTTTAAATGGATTCTTACCTAAAATGATATTTTTTTAAACAAATGATGTCAGTCCTATTTCCCTCTAAAAAGTGTTTTTAGCTACAGCATATATATATACTAGCAACTTTGAATTGAATGGAAAATTGCATACTGTTCATTACAAAGTTTCGGGTATTGTTTGTGTGACATCTTAAAAGGGGTAAAGGTAAAGCTTCCTCTACAATCTTTTTAAATTGTGCATGCCTGTCCTTTATTTGAGCTGCCTTTTTAATTTATTGCATACCCTGATTTACCTTATTTTGGTATTGCTCTTCTCTATACTGTCTTTGTTTTGTATTTATTAGAAAGCAAAGAGGCATAAAAAAAAAGCATTTTCCTCACTCAGTTGTTGCTGTTGTAGGGAAATTGGCTGGAATTTTTCTAAAAAAAAAAAATTGGGTTTTGCTACAGTTATAAAGCTTGGCAAATGTCAGATTAGTTTATTTAGTTTATCACCAACATGATTGTTTATTTTAAAAGCTGTTTCTTTATTCCATGTGTTCATGGTAGATCTTATATCCTTGGGGGGGAAAAACAACAACCTTCTTTCCATTTTTCTCCGTTGCAAAGAACTTGTTTCCTGAATTGTAATGGGAGCAATAGTATTTCTTGATGTTTTAATTACATCCATATACTTGTACTGTATTTTGTACTCTCCGAGGCAGCTGTTTTCAATAATGTCCTGCTGTATTTACCTATGTAATTTTTTTTTTTGTTCTATTGTATTCAGTTCTTTGCTGCGGAGAACAATATTCACCCACAAAAAAAATTTTCAGTGTACAAGGATCGCAGCCTGGCTAGGACTGCAGAAAACTCTGCTTTTAACCTAATGAGACTTTAAAAGGCAGCAATGAAAATGGAGGCCGCAGATGCTTAATACCTATTGCTGTAACTCTTCACTCAATTTAAAACAGTGTATAATACTTGTATAGACCAACATTTTTGTTGCGTTAGTGGTAATCGATTCCCTCCCTTCCCTTCCCCCCCCCTTTTGTTTTGTTTTGTTGTGTTTTGTTGCGTTGCTCAGCTGCCATGAGCCAGTTCTTGCAAAGATGCAGTACCTCTCCTTTTCAGGAGAACCTTTGGGGGAGGCAGGGGGTTTGGGCTGAATTGTTGTAGTAACTAGCCTTACCTTTCTATTACACGGTAGTGGCAGGATTTTGACTGTCCCTGGCCAGTGGCTACAGAAGCTATAATTAGCTGCCCAAAAAGTATGTGGAAGCGGACAGAAGCATATCAGTTGTTTAGCAAGGAGCATGGCCATATATGGTGTTGCCTTTGGCAACCAGGAAGAGGCTCCTGTGGTCACTGCAGACCAACTAAACTGATACGGAGGATACCAAGTGATACATGACCCTTCAAGGTGTGTAGTTAAGGGTGACAGTGCAAGATGTCAGTAGGGATACTAAGGTGTCGGGCCTGCTTGTGCTCACGTATAAGTTGTAGGCGTTGTAACTATCCCACAGACGTTGAGGCTATCGTGCTACGTTGGGTTAATGCCTGAGATTCATTCTAGGGAGAGATTAATTCTGGTGCCACAAGCCTTGCTTAGAGGCAGCGTATATTTCAGCGGGGAAACCATTCCTTCTGCTTGCTGGAGAATGGGGAAAGAGTTGCATATATATATATATATACATAATATATCTTACCTTTCCCCTTGTAGAGCTTAAAATGTCTGGGCTTAAACCACAGTGGAGGCTGCAGATTAATTTGGAAGCATGACTTGTTCATGCCGGAGAGGGCGCCTCCGTTGCTTACAGCTAAGCGTTAGAAATCCCTGCCTTCCCGGCTGCTACCACCATCTTGCACAGACCCATATCTGAACGTATGCGCCCCTGCTCTCCACGCCTGGTAGTTCGCCTCAGCGACCGGTCTCCGCACGATCGCAAACGGGCGGCTCCGCGTCCCGTTGGGTCCCCGCGAGGCCGTGTTCAACCACGTTAGGAAAAAAACCATTTACCCCGGAGATTCAATCCCAACACGAGTGAAACTTTTAGTATTCCTGTTATACAACTCCTGTGCTTAAATGTCCATTTGAGTAATGAAAAAAAAAGCTTCTCTTATTCTCGGCGCTGCAGTTTTAACTCATATCCTCGATCTCTTTTTTTTCTGCAGCGATGTTTTTGTGGACCGTGTGCCGGTGCATTTTTTTACAAGCGGCCACAACCTGCACACTTAACCGATGAAAGAAACAAGGCTCGACCCCAGTGAAGTTTGGGAGTTGAGCGTTGAAACGGGAGGTGTGTTGGTTGCGGTGGCTTGTTGACTGCATTGTCATCTTTACGTGTAGATTTTGTAGAAGGGGGGGGGCGGTGGTGAAGTGGGTAACCTCTGTATCTGGCATTTCTAGGCGTTGCCCTTAGAACAGTGCATCTGCTGTACAAACGAAATGTATATCTTGTATAGCACCAAAAATTGTAAATACGCGAGACATACAGGTATAGACGCCCATAGCTTTGGCTCACATCTAGTTATGGGCCGTGTCCTATTTCCATGGCTATCTGCTTCAGAGTGATTGCAGGCCCTAACCGAGGAGGCTGAGTCTTCTTTCTTTTTTTCCTTCCCTCGAAAGAGAAAGCAATTCCCGTTGCTTAACCCTGGAATCCTCTTTGCACAAAAAATCACAGATTTATTTTTTTTAGTAAGATTTTAGCTTCTGCTTTTAGTGTCTCTAAAAAATACGACTTTTAACGATCCTGTCCTTGCTTGTACTTTTCAGGATAATGGGCGCAAGAGGCAGGTTTCAATAAACCCCTCATATTGAGTGGTCCCTTTGTTGACTGCACACTTCAGGTATCGGAATAGCTGAAGATGGTTTTTGATTTACTCCCGTCATTTAAAAAAAAATAAAAATAGTGTAATATATTTGACTATACAAGACATCTGAAAAGTGACTTGACTCAGGCTACTTTTCTCGTGTAAGGGTGGCAGTTTTGTGATTTTGGTAGAAAATTGTTCACTGCATAATAAACATGCTTGGACGTCTCAAAAGTTTTAATAGAAAGATGGTGGTACTTGATCTGATGCACAATTTAATCTCTCAGCAGATATTCGCTTTTTTGTTTCTTTTTTTTAAAAAAAACAAAACAAAATGTGGCCTTGACTCTTTAAAGGAGGAAAGAGAGACATGCTTTCCCTATATGTAAGTGGCACTTTTTTGGCTTCAAATTCTGCAAGTCCTTCGTAGACATGATATTGATATGCTTCTTCCTTTTATAAGCAAGTGAAATGGTCAGTGTATTGAAATATGTTTGCTATGAATTTAGTTTTATAAAGGAACAGGAATGCCCGAGGCTAAATATCTAAAAGCTGAAGGACCATTACGCTCTTTTTAAATAGCAGTAATCACAATTATTTCTGAAGAAATGCAGTGTAGATAATTTTAGTTTCACCGAGCACAATCCTGCAGGCACAGCAGCTACAACACAGACTTAATGGGTTGATGTCAGATGCCTTGTAATTTTTGTAGCGTATCTGGGGGATAGTTTGATAGGAATGCTTCCAGATATCTAGTGCCCTTCTCAAAATTAAAAAAAAAAAATTGTAGAAAGAAGACAAGAGCAATCAGGTTTGTTGTGCAGTGGTAACTCTGCGCATGGATGTTCCCAAGTCAGTACAAATACCAAGCAGTGACAGGTATATTTCTTGGTTCTTGGTTCACTCCAGTGAACAACCCGTGGTGTAAATGCATCATCTTCGTGGTCGCTTATTCCCTTGGCCTGGAATATAATCTGTGGTAGTCTTGATTCCAGGTGTGTGAGAGGTTTTCCACAAGTCTTGCCCTCTTGTCAGTATTGCTGCTTGTGGTTTAGTGTCAGCAAAATTGCAATAGTTAGGTGTTGTGCTTGAGCGTTCGTTTTGATTGAGGAAGTTCTCTTTTTCTTCTTAAATTTGCAATAGATTTAATAGATTATGACTACAGGCGACAGAAAAGTCTGGTTGAAGTGAAATAATTCGCATTTTCCCCCGCCCCTCCCTTTTGCAGGTTCCAAGAAACCTCAGCTTTTGCACTTTGTAGCTTTTATAGCCATTAGTGATTAAACACACACACACACACACACACACACACACACACACACACCAAGATTGTGCTTTGTTTTGTTTTGGAGATAAAGTGACATTCAGGAGAGGAACGTAGCAAAATCCAATAGCTGTCTCCTGCAGGATTAAAAGAAATTTTAATATCTGAAGCAAACAGTCAAGCACCGGGATGTAACCATGGATGGATTACTACCTCTTGCACCTGTAAAATCACGGTTCTCTGCAATGGTGCTAGACTAATTTCACCTTCAGTATACTTAACATTGCTTCTCTGTTGTAACGTACCGTAGAGTTGTTGTTGCTTTCGTTGTGAAATTCCCTATTCTGGTCTAGACATTAAAACAGCTATCATGTATAGTTGTAGAAAAGAGAGCAGTAGCCAAATGGAGATACACAGTGGAACAGCAGCTTTTTTATTAGCTTGAGCTGGACTGGATTTTTTTAAAGAGCAACGTGTCCTTCCTGTAGCCCGACAAGCCACTTCTCAAGGGAGCAGGTTTTCAAAATAAAGTTTGTAGCACAGAAGAGTTCTAGTTTGTCAAGAGAAAGAGCCTAAAATGATGCTCAGCATTTACAATTCCACTGAATAACCACGAAAGATTTCTGGCCTCCCGATTTTCAGCATAAATTCCATGATTGTGGAATTTAAACCCAGCTATGTTTATTCATTTGTGTCTAACTTGACACGAATGTGAATAAAACGATGGACACTCCATAGGAGTAGAATTCTGGCCAATGGGGTTGCTTCCAATGGCAATTCCACCCTTGTTTATCTTCCACAAAAAAAAATTTTTATTGGAGGTTTTCTATTGAGTAGCACTAGTCTGCCCAACCTATTTACTTAAATAAGAAATATCGACGGATTTAGATAGGAGTGAAAGTGTTCTTTTGCTACTCCCTTTTGCTCCAACCAAATTTAAAAACTTGAGCAGGAGATAGTGCTCACAGTTCCAATATCTACTAACAGATGCCAACAAAATTTTATCTCTGAAATTCGGCGTAAAGGAAGGTTTAGTGTGCTTTGTCAAAGCCATTTGTGATATGCTGCTATGTAGCCTTAATATTGTAATGTATTGTGTGTGTGTATATATGTACATATACACTTAAGTAACCCACAGCTAAGAAGCAGAAGGTTGTGGTTTGTTGAAGCCGGCTCCTGCTTTGGGTAGCCAAGATAGATTGTATTTAAAACTTGCAGAAAGAAAATAATTTAAAACAGCAGTCACCGCTCATCATTTTAACCTAGGCCAAATTTTTAATTTCTTGCCCTGGTTTTTCTTTTTTTTCCCCCTCCGCTGAAAGTCCTTCTGCTTAGAAAATTCCCACATTTGAATTTAAGTGGGATTTACGAGCAGAATGCGGCTTAAGATTTTTCATGTTTTTTTCCCCCTCTCGTGAAAATTATCGGCCCGTTACGTTTCAATTTAAGATGCTGTGCTAGGTGGGTTCCTGAGTGAGCTGGCTTGTGCAGAATCCTTGAACAGTTGAACCCGGCCCCTTTTTGTAGGAGAAGGGGTGGCAGAACTTTGGAAGACACACCTATTAATTAATTTTTTTTTCCCCCTTCGTCACGTTGGTCTTGCGTACAATTGAATAATTCCCTTCCTGGTACCTGGGTAGCGTGTGGTTGGCGAAAGTTAGAGGCTCATCACTTCTAGTTTCCGGAAAGGTTAGCAGAAGGATGATCCTTAAACCCTTCTGTAAAAGAAGTTTTTTTTTTCCTAACGGATCATCAATGGATCCGGGGCTCCAGGGAGTTTTAACAAGTGTGCTAGACAAAGCTAAGAACTCATCACCCCTCCACGAGAAGGCTTTTGCAGTGCCCCTGGTTCTCCCACTGAAGTCCACTTGGAATAAGTTCTCCAAGGTTGGGACATAGAAAAATCCCATGAGCGGCGGCTGTTCTTGTGGTAAGGAGTTTATTCTTGATAATGTTAACGTTGCCAGGCCTCAGAGTGCTGACAGTCTTCCAAGTTCCCCCAAAACCACTGGAACAAGTGCTTTCGTTCCGATTTTGGAACGAAAAAAATATATTTTTTTTGCAACTAAGTTGAACAAACATTTGCACAACGGGCGGAATTTAGCAAGCACACTCTTCTGTATTGGAACGATCCAAATCTTTTTTTCTGAGGAAGGGGCTTAATAACCCCTTCGGAATCCGGTTCCCAGTAGTAGTAAAATCTCTCCCTTTCCGTCAGTGGGTTTCTCAAAAGCTAAAAGGTCAGGATGATTTGGGGGTAAAAAGAGAAGTTAATGGCCAAGTTATGGGGAACCAGTACAGCCAGGGAGTGGAAATTTGCCGGGCTGAATGTATAATGTCAGGAAGTAAGCAAATAATTTTGAGTTTGATGTGGCGTTCACCCAAACCTGTGCAAGTGACAATTGATCATATACAGAGTTTAATCAGCCAACCCATTTGTAAATATACACATGGTTGTACATTGTATACATAGAAACAGATGTCCGTGTACATGTGTATGTATTTATAAAATTGTTTCTCTGCTAGATGCAAAAGTAGCTCTAATTTTATATTATAATATATATATATATATATACATATATACACAAAAAAGGCTCCCCTCTATAAATATATAAATGCTAGAAATTTGTAGTAATATAGGACTGATTTCAGGAATATCTGCTGAGAGACCAAAAAGTTCACTTTTAAGTACCTTAATTAAAAAAAAAAAAGTTTATTCCTCTTGTTTATTTTTTTATTAAAAATTTAAATGCACTTTAACTGGCAACCTACATACGCAGATCTAGCTGCATGGTGCAGTTTCAGACTTAGAAATGTGGTAAAAAGTGCAGCACCCATTGAAAAGACCGATGATTCCTTTCTCACCTGCCAAGCAGAGCGCTAGAAATGAGTTCAAATCCTCCGCAGGGTCAAGAGCTGCCTGTTGTCTTGCTGCCCATTGGCTGAAGCTTAGGTTCTGATTTCCCTGGGGGTGGGGTGGGGGCGCGGGGGTGGGGGCTAGCAGGACTGCTTTTTAAAGAGGCTGTTGTCAAATAGGCAGGTCCTGGATTTACCACTAGCTAACTAGCAAATAAGAAGAAGAAGAAGAAAGAAAGAAAAAGAAGAATGTCCACGTGACCTGAATAAATTCCTCATGCTAGTTGAGCACTCCTTAAAATAGCAGGTTTTTGCAAATGGAGTTTTACAGTCTATATTTAAAAATTGTATGTTTGTAACAAATAAAAAGTATGCGGAAAAGTGAATGAACCATCCTCGATAGTCTGCTTGTGTGGTTTTTGTTTTGCTAATGCAGTGGGGTTAGATTTTTCAGGATTTTTCATGTACGTTATAACACGTGGGGGGGAATCTCTGTGTGTGTGTATGTAAAGCTCTGTTGGGACTTTTGCAAATGGAATTGCCGCAAGGTGAAACACGATCAGTTTGCGGGGTGGGTGGGTGGAAAAATATCCAAGTGGACGAGATAATCCAAGGGTCTTCAAACTTGGCAAATTTTAGACTTGTAGACTTCAACTCCTAGAATTCCTAAGCTAACATGACTGGAGGAAGAATTCTGGGAGTTGAAGTCCACAGGTCTTAAAGCTGTCAAGTTGGAAGACCCGATTTACATCAAGGGTTTTCAAACTTGGCAAGTTTAATAAGACTTGTGGACTTCAACTCCCAGAATTCCTGAGCTAACATGACGGGAGGAAGAATTCTGGGAGTTGAAGTCCACAGGTCTTAAAAGCTGTCGACTTTTGAAGACCCCTGTGATAATCAAATGCAGGCGGGCTCTTTTACAAAGGTTGTGCAAGGTGACGAAAAGAAGGAGCCCAGCGTGTGTGGAGTTGCTGCCAGGAACTCCTGAATTACAACTTTTATGGGTTGGGGGGCGAGTTCTATTAGAATTTCTTTTGAGGAACAAAGACGCCTGGGTTTCTGGATGGGTTAGTCCTGCCATTTTCCTGTAAATAGTTTGGATTAATTCCATGCTGATTTGAGAGTTTTAAGAGTTGCCGCCCCAGCAGGCCTGGAGAAGGCCAGCTACGCTCTTCTATTCGTTTTTGACCAGTGAGTAATAGTTGCACAACAGATTGGCTTTGCATGTACTAAGCGACGATTTATTGACTTGAGCCAAAATCTAGTTGCACAAAATGGTTCGCCATAAGCCAGACCTATGAGCCCTAGTGATTGGGCGTATACAATTATGTCCTAAGCCCAAATCCAGCCTCATTAGGGCTTAAGATGGGAGTCTTCAAACTTCACAGCTTTAAGACTTGCGGATTTCAACTCCCAGAATTCCTCCTCCAGTGATGTTCGCTCAGGAATTCTGGGAATTCTTGCCAAGTTTGAAGACCCTTGTTTTAAGACCATAGTAGCGTTTCCTCAACCTTGGCAGTTGGAAGATGTGTGGACTTCAACTCCCACAATTCTGTGCTATCTGGGGGATTCTGGGAATTGAAGTCCAAGCTGCCAAGGTTGAGGAACACTGCATCTGACTCCAGTCTTAGGAATAAGTAAAGTCATAATTTGAACCCAGAAGGAAACAGGCTGAAAAAGAAGCTGGTTTCTGGTCCACCCAAGGACTGTTGGGCCTGGAATTTGAAAGCAACATTTTTTAGGAATAATTGGTCTGCCAGAGCACATCGACGTCTTGCTTTAAATCTCATCCTCCGGATTTAACTCTGCTGTTTAGTACACAGATACAGTTTGCCACACTGTCCATTTCCAGATAGTTTATTGCGGCTTCCAGCCTTTTGGGCTTCAAAGCACCAAAGCCAAGCTAGGGTTGGTTTTATCCATGGAGCTGCACATACTGGTACCAGTACTAGGGAGAGCTATCTCCCAGATAATTTGTGTCATTTCCATTCCAAATTTGGAAATTTGCCAATATTACAGGCCAGAGTAATCAGGATAGGGCTTACCGGTTAGGGCTTGGTTTGGGTTTTTTGTACAAAAACATCCAACTGTTCATATAGAAGGTCTGTTGGATATGTTCGCTGCCTTGAGTTTATTTGTATGAATAATAAAGGCAGGATGCAAGTAAATATTAAAAAAAAAACAATTGGGTCAGATAGAACATTCCAAATTTACAGAATTGAACTCGGCAATTTGAAGAATGGTTAATTAACCCATTGAATTATCCTTTATTTGAAAATGTGCTGAATAAAAGAAACGTGCCCAAGAAATCTGTACAGCGCAGGGGTACAAAAATATATATACTGTGCAGTATTGGACACAGAATTCACCTGGTGGGTTTTTTTTATTTATTATTACTTTAAAAAAGCAAAGGCAAATTTTTTAGTCCACGTGACTGCAAATATTTATTTATGAAACGCATAACCAATCTTTTATTCAAGGTCGTCAACATAGCCTACCTGGTGTTCCTTTCGTCACGTTTTCCTCCTTGGCCTCAAAATAGAGTGAGCTTAACAGGGAGTGCCTCGAAATTGGATGCTTTTTCTTTGAAGGCAGGTTAAAAAAAAAAAAAATTCTAGTTACAGAAGGCAGGCCTGTTTTCAGAAGTCACGGGGCCCTACTTTACAATTTTAGCAAACGGGGAGATATCCGAGTGACTTTGACCCAGTCTCTCTCTCTCGCTCTCTCAACCCGTTTTACGGAGGTGCAACTAAGAGGCACTCCTGTGTAAAGCTGCCTTGGGTTTACACGGAAGAAATGGGTGGCATAAATCTTAACAATATAAAAGTATGAGAGAACACTGCAGAACAAAGGGCATTTGCACGCTACGAGCAAAAAATGCTGAAAACTGCACTCTTAGGTCTGCTTGCATATCGTGGGATTCTCCATACAGATACATCAGCCTTGCCATGGGATGATTCAACCCCGTTTCCGTTTCTCTGGGCGGCACTGCCCCGATCCTGGTTGGTCAAACATCGTACGTGGAATATTGGACCCAAAGAAATACTCTGCAAAAGGTTTCCGTTTGCAGCTTATTCAGCTCAGGTTACAGCGCTTGATACCTGTTGACTTACCTGCTCAACACCTAGCTGGCAGACTGCTGGTAAGTAATAAAGGCAAAACTTCCTGAGTAGGGGAATTTGAGGTGCATACTACAAAGTGTATGGGATGCGGTGGCTGGGTGGGTAAGACGCTGAGCTTGTCGATCAGAAAGGTCGGCAGTTCGGTGGTTCGAATCTCTAGTTACTTGTCCCAGCTTCTGCCAACCTAGCAGTTCGAAAGCATGTAAAAATGCAAGTAGAAAA
>JANHJO010001518.1:76982-93532 GCA_032468235.1 Pseudoxyrhopus heterurus | reverse complement strand
AAGCATTACTATGTATAATTTTGTATGCAATATGATTTCTGTAAAGTGCTTTTTTGCTGTTTTGGCTAGAAGGCTCAAGATGGCCTTTTTTTTCTGGTTAATAACTTGCAGCAGGGATGTCCAGCTACGGACTTCATCTCCCAGAATTTCCCAGCTTGGGAGTTGAAGTGCACAAGTTGCCAAAGTTGGACAGCCCAGGTGTAGATAATATGTACAATAATGGTATTCTGTGTTACGTGCAAAGTGCAGAAGGGGAGTGAGAAATAGATTGTTTTGACAATTGATGAAGAATATGAGAAAAGAAAAAAGGTACAGAAAAGTAAATTTATACTGTCGTGAACTGCATTCTTCGTAACTTTCTAAGGCACCCTTGCTTCTGCTTCACTTCATACATACACTACATTCTGTTTGTTCTTTAGCTTGTCTCACATCTTCCTCATGTGGGTTTCATCAACTCCATCCAACCAACCACAACGTTTTCAGTTTTATCCATTCAGTCACTCTTATACATTTGCTTTGGGATTTGATCTTCATACATTTGGTCTGTTTGGCCATGCCACCTTAATGTTTATACTGGCAGCTCATCGTTCTAATTCATTCAGCACCAGTACATTTTCTACTCATTTTACTTTATACCCTGCTTTAGACTCCATTTTTGTTCAACCTTCCTACAGACTCAGTTCTCATTTCTAGATAGTAATATGACCACACTCTTACAAGGCTGTTTTTGGTTTTTGATAAATATTCATTACACAAGCCATGTATTACTATCCATTATATTTCTGCCAATATGTGCACATCTTAAACTTTCTCTATTCAAGTTTACATTTTGTCATTCTCAGCTAATAACATGCCATCATCCGCAGAGAAAAGTGCATGCATGTTTGTGTATGCAGTTAAAGGATCTCTGCTAGTAACATAAGTGTATCTCATTCGTTTATGTATAAATATGTTCACCACGGAAATATCACATGGTTTCATCTTATACTTAATCTTCCATTAAGCATTCCATCTATTTTCACACATTCTTTACTTCTGTAATGTATTGTTCTTATCACATTCAGCAGTCTTATCCCATACCCGTATGAAACATTCCTTAATTCAAATCTATCCACACTATCATACTTCCCCCTCCAAAACCAACCAACATGGAATATAGTTTATTTCTCGCATTCATACTTTTCTTGAAAACCTGCTAAAGAGTCTACACGTATGCTTGGCATAAAGCTGCATCGTATTCCCAAGTTTTGTCCATTATCACATGTTTTACCTTTCCCTGTGTATAATAGAAGAAAATTAACAGCATTCTTCCAGTTATCAGGCATAGATACAGTCTTCACATGTTAAAACTTTGCATGGCCATTCCATAAATAAACCACTGCCACATTTTAAGATTTTCCCAATTATACCATCAACAGCTGCAGTCTTATCATTTTTCAACATCCGGACACAGTTTGTGAATTTCTTCTCAACCATTTTTTTCTGTGACAGTAACAGTTACAGCTTTTGGTTCAGCTCCACACTTCGACATAACAATAGCACTCCCATAAAAATACACCATTCCTTTCAATTCTCTCATTGCCACTTTAAATATATATACTTTAAGTTTTTTATTATTGTGCATTTTGGCCTTCGATATGAGAAAATAATTCCTTTCTCTAACTATATTATTTGCAGCAATATGTTTTGTCATTATATTATATGCTTTACACAATATCTTTCATCTTCATTTTTCACAATTATTCCCTTTTTTGCATTTTTTTCTTGCCTGTAGCCTGAGAGGCTTCATAATTCCACCAAGTATTTTTCATATTTCTCATTAGTATAACTTTACATGCTTATGTGGCAATTTATATTTCTACTCTGTTACAAGCTGCTTCCACATCCTCTTTCCTTAAACTTACTTTCTATACATTCAGTAGAGAAATTAATCTGTTTTCTTACATACAGAAGCTATGCTTTCTTTTCATGTGGCCATTCTACTTTCTTTCAGGTCTTCCTTTTCTTTCATATCCATTTTTTCCAAAATCCATTCTTAACACAATGTCTCCTATTTAAAAGTTCTCGTCAACATCGTAGTTTTCATTACTTTTTAGTCTTTCATTATGAATAATCAAAAATACTTCTAAGTTTATATTCATTCCTTCTGTGTGTACTTATGAATACAGTTCTTAAATCATGTATTTAAAACAAACATCTTTTTTTAATCAAATACCAAAACAGTAATTATTTTCATTCATTCATGGATTTCCAGATAGTCCAATCTACTGTCTTGAACTTGTTCGCAACTATCCATTTTATGTCATCAAAATCATGGGGTTTTTTTTCACCCTGAGTGCATTTATTCAGAATGTTGTGCACTTTTTTCAAAATTCATCTTTGGTTCTTTCATTATCACTGTTCATTAGAATGCTGCATGCAACTGTGTTTTTCCCCAATAAGAATTCCTGTTTCATATGCATCCACAGATTAGATGTCACTCATACTTATTGATATATTTTTAGCACCTTCTTAACAAAACCTATATTTTTACTTCCCATTCTTCAATTCCATGCAAGAACATTAGACTACCCTCATTCACATCGATTACATCCCTCTCCTTTCTCTTAGTTTCACAAGTACGCAACATATCTATTTTACTTTCATTCTTTTCATTTGCTAATTCATGCTCTGTTTATCATTTAGTCCATTTGCTTTCCAAGTCTCAAGTTTTCCATGTTATGCAGGTACTATATAGACCTATAGGTTAGTGCCCATAGTCCTATATAAAAACCACCGTAACATATGAAAAATTGAGACTTGGTGTCTCACTGAGATAGTACTGAAATGGGACCTTTTATACAGCCCCCTTAATTTAATATATATTCAGTATTGTTTGAAAATAAATATATTTAAATCTTGTTTTACAAGTCAGTTTATGCCTTGTCATCTGTCTTGTATCTATGCTTAAAATTATAAAATTAGAGTAGGTTCAATAATAGTGTTACAAAAATAAACAACTTGGCAATTGCCTGTTTATATTTAGAATTAACATTGCATATTAGAGTACCGGTAAATTGGGTTTAGGAGTGTACTTAGGGAATCTGGGATTGTATTTTAGATGATAGAATGAAGCAACAATCAATTTCACTATCTCACTATTGCAGATTAATAAACTAATTATAACAGTTGCAGTACTGATACTAATGGCTGACAATTAAGGATATTGTAGCCCAAAATCTAACTTGGGACACATTTTTATCTGCACATGAATTAAATATCTTTTACCATTAAAGCTTATCTTGAAGAATGGATGCAGGGAAGGCTGATTAGGGAAAAGTAAAGCTGACCATCTGCTTTAGGGTTGAACAGGAATTTTGACATTCATGTCCTTATTTGATGTACAGAAGGATCTAGTCTGGAGCTTAAAGAACTGATGTTTTGATAATTCACTGTCACTTGTATTTATTAATAAACTCTTTTCCCCCCATATGATGAAAAAATTGCATAACCAGAAAAAGGGTTTCTTATAGCATTTTGCAAAAGTGAGTAATATTTGCTCATGTAACAACTGTGGGAAGTGTAAAGGGGCAAGATATGAAAAAGTTAGGTGACACAAGAATAATTTTAGAGAAAGTTATACAAGGTTGCAGTTCCAAGTGTAAAAAGTAGGAAATGAGCTCCCCCATTTTTGTATGCATTCTGGTGTTGCATGAATAAAAAAGTGGAATTTATGCATGAATTTGTCATTTGACAATATTGCTGAAGCCTCTGATGCTGAGTGCTCTTCAGGCGATTCTAGCAGCCTGGGAAAAGTTGATGTCTGATATAGGACCTCCTTTTTAGATATAGCTGCTGTTAACTGATAAGCTTCTGCATTGCTAGACTTCTGGAAAAGGTTGATATGGTTAGAATCAGCCAGGTAGAAATTGTAATTAAAAAAGAAAAATCTCCTAAACTAAATTCTGATGTATTTGGTTCTAAACAAATCTCAAGGGTGAAAGGACTCTTTGGAAAGTAGTCATAGTTCAAATTCCCTTTTTGCAACCACCACCTGCCTAAGCTGACCAAAAGAAAGAATATCCTCAAAATTTCTTAAGTGGGGCAGCATTATCATAAATTAGTCTCTATAACATAAATTGTTGATTATATATAGGAGCATATTCAGGCTGAACAGCTCTCTAATTTAGTTTAGATAAATAAGAGAAATGTGGACATTTACATGCTAATATCTGTTAAAAAAGGCAAACTTAACTTAGGAAAGCTCAAATATGAAAATGAGATAAAACCCGTCTCTGGAGTGCGTGCATGCTACAACAATCTATATCTGAGAGTTGGAAGCAAGTGGTTATGAAGTATGTGAATATATCTAATTGTTTTTGAATGACCTTTTTTTGGTATTAGATGCTAGGATATTGACCCTTTTTAAATGTTCAAATAGTATCTTCATGTACTGGAAAATTTACATACGTACATATAGATCTGATCATATGATTGCACAGTGATAGCTTTTCAGAATTGTAGAAATTTCCCAGCATCCTTCGCTGCTCTTCACAGAGCCTACTTGGAATTGTAATTCAGTAACATCCACAGCTATGTGCTACTTATGTGAGATTATTCATTATCTTTTGATAAAGTAACTGGGCGTTACATAACTATAGTTTCAATCACACCTCTTCTGCATTAAGGCCATTGAGGAACAGTTCCCAGTATCAAAGAAATTGTGGAGTCCCTACTATTGTACCATGCACACTTCAAAGTTTTGTGATCTGAACATTCTTAAAATGTATTTCATGGCAGATATTTATGAATAATACCAGTATTGCAACAGGAGTGTTGTTGTGAGACAAATGGAAATTTGGTCATTGAAAATAGGACTTTGCACAATTTTAATTGTCTATATAATATAAAAAAAACTCTGAATGCTGTTAAATGACATAAGCGGAGTACTGCCTGTATTTAGTTTGAGTTTGGAAGGATAAATAGCAGTGTAGAAAAGCAGTCAGCTTTATATAAGCTAAAAATTGCTTTCTTTGTTTTTGTTAGCAATGAAATAATAAGCTTTTCATCCAATAATTGTAGTAGGAGATGTTTTGCTTAGCAGATCTGGGAACAAAGTTTTGGGGAAAGTATATGTGAGTGATGAAAAACAGAATCTAATTGGGATTTTCCTGCTTGAGGAGGACAATTGCAGAGAATATTTCAGTTGGGACTAATTCCAGTGTATTCTTGCACATTGCATATATACACACACACACACACACACCATGAACTATCAAATCCTGGAATGACGATTGTTCTATTTGGGAGTAAAATGTCTTGAAGAAAGTGCATGCAATAAAAATGTTAAGTGTAAGAGGATTGGTAAATATGTTTTAAAATCCAAGGCAAAGAGACTATTAAATGTTCTCTGCTTGGTTGAAACATTGTGATGCAATAATAAGAGGATTTTGGATCGTAAGAGTTGCTCGTTGAATTGAGTGGTTACAGAAATCAAGTAAATAAATAATGCATTACTAGATATTGTGTTTCCCCGAAAATAAGAGCCTGTCTTATATTTTTGCCACCAAAAAAGGCACCAGGTCTTATTTTCGGGGGGTGCCATCCACTGACTAACCTCACTTGCACGTGTCCCCCCCACCCCAGCCTCCTTTTCGCTGTCAGAGGCCTTCAGGAACTTCTGTGGCCGGCCGGCAAGCCTTTCCTGAAGGCCTCTGCACCCGATAACAGAGCTCCAGATCGATCCACCCATCCCCACCCTAGCTTAATTTTTACCCATGCACTCTGGAGTGGCTGGGATCTTAATTAGGGCTTATTTTGGGGGGTAGGGCTTACATTGGGCACACATAAAAAGCTAGGACTTTCAGGGTAGGTCGTATTTTTGGAGAAACGGTATGTGAATAAAAAGTTAATGTGGGCCATTTCACATATATGTGAATAAATAGGTTAATATGTTCAAAACTCCATAAATTTATCTCTCTGTACAGCCAACAGCTACTGAGAACAGCTGAAAGTTGTATCTATGCTTGTATGCTCACACTAAGTAAGCACACTAAGTAACCAACACTTTTCGAGAATGAATTGCTTTTAAATACACCTGTTTTTTGAAAGTCATAGTATCTTGTTTGGAGCACAAAGGATGAAAATGGGGGGGGGAAAGGTTCACTGAGTGTTGGCTTTAAGTCTTGTCCTACATGCGTTTCATAACAGCCATATACATTTAGAAAAAAATGAGCAAAAGTTTAGTAAAAGAATCCACTTAGATTAATTTGGGCGGGGGGGAAGTAAAAATAATAAAACTAAAACATAGTTTTAGGGCTTGGATAGATATGATATTTTGACATGTATAAGATTTTGTTTAAAAATAGCTGGTTTTGTCTGCAACTTAGCAACTTTCTGAGATTTTTGCCCATCTCAGAAAGTTATATGGAGTCGGACCTGGTTAATGCTTAGATTTTAAGACCATTAGGAAACTCCTGGGCTGCAAGTTAGACCAGGATGAAAAATCCTCCCCACTCAGAATAATACAACAACAAAATGGTTTTGAATTTTGTAAGAGCTCAAGTCCATGTATCGAGTGCTCCTTCTTCCCATTTTTACTCCACAACGATAATTGTGTCAGGTTGTGATTTATGTGATTTGAAGAGAAACCAGAGCTAACTTTATAGTTTTTTTTTTCAATTTAAGTTATGTATACAGTATATGTATAAATGGTTAGTTATGCATGTACAAATGATGTGCTATATTTTCAAAATTCTGTGACTTGATCTTGGATAAAACCAAACCAACCTGCAAAGTTGGTTGGTTGTCTGAGAGAATCACCCATTGTTTGTAGCTGTAAACATAAGCTAATGTTGCTGTCCTAAAACTGTTTCTTGAATTAATTGCCCCCAAATATACATGCTTACATATGTTTAGAGTACTAAATTGGATATATGCCTAGATTTACTTGTGGCCAATGTTTGATCTTGTGTATTTTTCAAAATACTTTTGTCTGCATGTTTGCATTGTGACAGGAAAAGTCTGAAGAATGTACTTCCTTTTGAAAAATTCCATCAAGATTGTAAATATGAGTTGGAGAAAGGCCATTACTAAATTTGAACATGTGACATGCATTTCAAAAGTAGTAACTCAATGGGCATTATGGAAGATACGTTAGGATTGATTGATCTCCTGTTATGCTTTTCGTAGGCTGGAGGCAAGGCTGGCAAAGACAGTGGAAAGGCCAAGGCAAAGGCAGTATCTCGCTCGCAAAGAGCTGGGCTTCAGGTAGGTTTTCAGGCGGCCTTTCACAGACACGTTTATTTGTATTTTCTCACGGTCCTAATTAAATTTGGGAAGTATGGCATTCTCTGTTTGGGGCATAGAAGCATCCATTACATATTATTTAATTTAGGGGTGTCCAACCATAGAGATTTCAAGACCCCTGGATTTCAACTTCCAGAATTCCTCAGCCAGCCATGCTGATTTAATTTATTTAATTTTGTAATAGACTGTTTTAACTGCTTTTTCAGTCAGACAGAATTCTAAGCATCTCTAAAAGTTTGTTTACCTGGATAAAAGAAGTCTGGAACTGCTTTGGGAGGAGCTCCTTCTTCTCTTTTCCGAGGTTGATTGACATATAAAATTAAGGCCTATTGTGGTTTGGCGTATATTGTCCTAGCCACTTATATTTAAAAAAAAAAAAACATTCTGGTTGGTTTTATGTCTGTAGTAAATCAGTATTTTTTCCAGGTGAATGGAGTGTGATTTGGGTTTCTTTTTAACCAGTTCTTGCCCTTTCTTTTTAATCAGTTTTCATTATGCTATATGTATTCTGTCAACAGAAAGTTGCCTTTTTTTAGCTATCAAAACTGTGCTGCAAAAAATTCAAATGGCACTAGATGGTGGTTGCCCAGAATTTTGAGAGCCTGAAACTAGTCTTTGTGTGGCTTTTCAGTTGGTCGTTAATTAGAGGGAAGATGTACAAAGATGTTTCCATACTGGTGGTAGTGGTGAACAACTTTAGGCCACAGGGTTTAGGTCTAACCTGTGGAAGCTCCTCCCCAAACAGATTATAATTTTTTTTAATGCAATAGAAGTGAAAAAAATTATGCATGACTGGATTCTTCCTCCTGCCATTCAAAGGCTCAGTCTGATTTTCAGCTGCGTAAAGATGATCTGCCTTCAGACACTAAGATGTGCTGAATGAAGTGAGCAGTGCTTTTCCTCTCCACCAAATGAACTTGAGGCTTAGCCGTTTTATATATTGGAACACTTGCCCTAAAACAGTCACTCAGAGTCATCCAAGGCAAGTGATTTTCTTTAGAGAGGGGATTCCACATTCCTTTATCCATGCACTAGTGACCCAGGGGGATGAAAAATACTCCATCTCCTAAGTCTTCTCTAGAAGACACTCCAGATCAGATGCCAGAGGAGGAAACCCAGATCAGAATGCCTGCAACAAGAAAAGCAGGCAGGACTGTACTTTGTACTGCCTAACAGCACCTGAGGGAGAAATGTGCTTCACTGAACTGGGTATTTAAAAGAATTTCTCAGGAAGATACTTGTTCTCCGGCAGTTGCAACCATGCGTAAGAAGCAGCTCATCGTCCTTGCTGATTCCTTGGCCTTCCCTCAGAGCCATTGCTTCTGCAGATCTTTGACGTTCAGGAGGCTGTTTTGGTCCTGTCTACAATGCAGCTGCTTCATTGGCTTCCACATACATCTCTTAGGAAAGAGAAAAGGCTTCTCCTTAGTCTTGTCCTCATTCCAGAGCCCTGGGTTCCTAAATTAAGTTTCCCTATCCAAAATGTTACATTAGTTTCTAAGAGGAAGCTCCTTAATTCCATATTTTAGTCTTATTTCAGAAGCTACTGTACAAAGAATGTTTCCCTTCTCTTGCACCAGCTGTTTGCTGTTTATAGTTAAAGCCCCAAATGTATGAACATTGTACAGGTTTTTGTTCTTTTATTGACTCATAACAAAGTAGCGTTAAGGAGGAACCTCTTCTTTCCATAAACACAGACTGGCATCTTATTCTTGATGGGAATTTGGAAATTAGAATATGTTAGTAAAAAAATTGTTTGCCGAATCATGTTCTTTCCTATAGTAAAAGCATTCTGGTTGTATTATAAAGTAGTGTTTATACCTCATATTATTTTGACGTGGGGTTTTAATCCTGTGTATCTTGCAAGATGTGCTGCATAGCCTTAGGTTTGTAGAACACAAATTGATATTTTTAAAGTTAAAAAACTATATCCATTTATGAATGAATGAACCTTATATAATAAGTCAATGCTAGTTAGCCAACATTATCAATAAATCTTATACCAGAGAACTCCAGACTTTTATGCCTACACCTTGAACTCTGCCATATAAACTGTGTCATTTTCTTAGTTGCAGTTCCAATAATAGTGTACTTGTGTACTTTGGCATTTGGTTGTTCAGTGTAAAAACAAACAGCCACTTTCATCCTGACTATACATTACTATAAGGTATGCCTGGATGAAGTGCCTTCTACCTCTCTGGAAATAGGTCTCAGATACGGACCATCAGCTAAAGCCCCTTGAAAGGGCCTGTATGCTAAAGCAGTCCTTTTGCTTCTAGTTCCCAGTGGGCCGTATCCACAGACACTTGAAGACTCGCACCACAAGCCACGGAAGAGTTGGCGCTACAGCTGCCGTGTACAGTGCTGCAATTCTTGAATACCTCACTGCTGAGGTAGGTTGCTGGAATAGGTGATGTTCCTCTAATGTTTGGGTATTGAATGCTTCAGTTCTTCATACCTACCATTTCTTCGTTTGCCCATTTATTTCATTTGATCTATTCTAATAGTTGTTTGCAAGGTTACAGATTTTTTTGCAAAAGCTACTTTATTGTACACCTTTCTGTTTATATTTATAAACATCATTATAAACACACCAGAAAATTTAGAACACAAAATATTGAAATAGCAAACTCTGTTGTATACTCGTTCTAATTAGAAGAGGTTGAGTAAGTTCCCATTAGTTCTCCCTTATGTTTTTAAAACATTTAAAATTGTAATTGCTCATCAGTTTATACATTCTTCTGAACTGAACTTCAGGAGGCATGTTTTTAATCAAAGAAAGTTAATATTTTCCCTAGCTAAAAAAAAGGATGAGCCGGATAGATATATTTAGACTTTATACTGCTATAGGAGCTGCGGTGGCGCAGTGGTTAGAACGCAGTACTACAGACTCTGCAGACTTGCCGATCAGCAGTTTGCCTGATCGAATCCCATCAGCTCCAAGGTTGACTCAGCCTTCCATCCTTCTGAGGTCGGTAAAATGAGAACCCAGATTGTTGGGGGCAAGAGGCTGATTCTGTAAACCGCTTAGAGAGAGCTGTAAAGCACTGATAAGCGGTATATAAATCTTATGCTATGCTATGCTATAAATATATATGCGTTCATTTTGTTACAATTATTCAAAAGTATCAATTACATACTTATATCCAACTATGTATTTGCTTTCAAATTCCATAAAAAGCTACCAACACAATTTTAATCTCCAGTTCAATTCGCTTGTAGCCTTTATTCTTTTTTTGTTATATGACAAACTTTAGAAAAATCACTCTTATCACTTCTCTTAGTAATGATCTTAGCTGCAGTTAACTAGTTCCCCCATTAAATCCAGAGTGTGTTCCATTTGCCAATTTTGTGCAACACTTTAGTACTATTCTGGATCGTATTGATAAGTATAATCGTAATACTCATATTATCAACATTTTAGATCAGAATTATCATAATAAATGGTTTATCAGGTTTGCAACAGTCATATATGTAACACAAACTGATGTTCCTGTCAGAGAGATTAGTCCTTTGCATCATTACTCTGAAGGTGTCAAGCACGAAAGGCCAGCTCCCCATGTGAAAGTACAATTAAACTGATCGCTAAAAATCTATGCAGAGGACTCTCCTCAACTAATGGTCAGCAGCTGCTTAGAGTTAGATAAGGGTCAACTGAATCCAAGCTACAAGGGTTGATCCCTCTTTTAACTCTGCCACTCCTCTTCCTCCTCCAGAACTATAAAACGTTTACTGCTATTTGCAAAAATTAAAATACGTAAGTTAAACTTGTTTTTTAAAAAAAAAAAACTAGGAAACTTAAAATATGCCGCTGTATTTATTGCAACAGGTGTTGGAGTTGGCAGGCAACGCTTCGAAGGATCTTAAGGTAAAACGTATCACTCCACGTCATTTGCAGCTGGCCATTCGTGGTGATGAGGAGTTGGATTCCCTTATTAAAGCGACCATTGCTGGTGGAGGTGTGTATCATCATAGCTTCTGAGTTCTGACTATTTATCCAAGGCAATTCAGTAATGCCCGAGTCAGAGGTTCCCATTTCAGCACACAGGTAGTCCTCGGCTTACAACAGTTCACTTAGCAACTGACGTTACAATGGCACTGAAAAAGGTGATTTATGACCATTTTTCATACGACCGTTGCAGCATCCCCATGGTCACGTGATTTACATTCGGATGCTGGACAACTGGTCCATATTTATGATGGTTGCCGTGTGCCAGGGTCATGTGATCCCCTTTTGCAACCTTCTAGCAAGCAAAGTCAACGGGGAAGCCAGATTCACTTAACAACCAGGTTATTAACTTCACAACTGCAATGATTTACTTAACAAATGTGGCAAGAAAAGTCATAAAATGGGGCAAAACTCACTTAACGCATTTGTCACCCAGCAACATAAATTTTGTCTCAGTTGTGGTCGTAAGTCAAGGGCTACCTGTACAGGTATTTGGACTACATTCTTTGATGTGGGGAAAAAAATGAAATCCAACCTATTATATATGGAGAGAAATATTTGAATGTTGGAAAAGATGTTTGGCAGCAGTGAAATTTATGGAACTTTTAACTTAAAATGTTTCAGGACAGTTGATAAACACTGTACAAGTTTGAAGTTGCCCAACATTCCTGAAGTGGAAAATATTATTACAAAGTGTTCCAGCTCATATTTTTGTACAGGGTATTACTTTATATATACATCAGTTCTGTACTTTCATCCTTTTGATTTGTCTTTAATTAAATTAAGACAAATCTATTCAGCAGCGCTGTATTCCCAGTGCTAATTTCAATAGAAGCGCAGAACAAACATTGTGTAGTCTTTCCTGAAGAATACTCCATCTATTCTTCTTCCATGTGTAGATCAATCTTTAAACTGCCAGAACGAAGCCACATTCTTGACTGTCGTTGGCCAAAAATAAGCCATTATCGGTACATGTTTCTGGTAGTAGCCAACACCACCAGCAGATGGGCCGGGCTCTGTGTGTCTCTACATTCACACAGTGTGTTGTTATCCACAAAGAGCCTCCACTTGAGCGTATTAGTTCCACATTTAGGCACTCTAACTCTTAACTTGTTCAGGATCCTCCAAATAGTCTAAGGACATTTTTCTCTTCCATGAAAACCCTTTTGAATCGAAATATTGGTTGAAGCGTGCAATTAAAAGAATAGTAGTTGCTTGAAAATGTGAAGTTGGAATGGGGGAGGGAAGAGGAGGAGACGTCGACGGGTTTGTAGGAGTGTTGTTCAGTATCTTAAACCTTGCGGTGACCGTGGCTGTGTCTCCTCATCCTTTCCTCTCTCTCTGCAGGCGTAATTCCTCACATCCACAAGTCTTTGATTGGAAAGAAGGGACAGCAGAAGACTGCGTAAAGAGACGCTTTCGGCAGCCCGTTCCTCCCTGTCATTGTACTGTAATTGGGACAGAAGAAATATGGGGATATGTGGAATTTTTTTAAAAGAATAGTTAAATGGAAGAGCATAGACAATTGACTGTAGACTTAAAACATTTGTATGTTCTAGATTTAAAGTTTGACAAAAAAAAAAAAAGTACCCTGTTATGTGGCAGCAATTTGTGTGTTGATTGGCTAGGTTTCTCCCATGTGTTTTATACAAAAATGGAACTGATAAAACCATTTTTTACAAAACCTATTCTTGTGTGTCATTCTGGTATACAAGGGATAAATCCAGTAAAATTAAATTGAAATGTTTAGAACAGTCACACATTCTAAACTTGGATATAGCCACAATCATGGTTAACTTTTACTCTTGCTTATTAACATAGAAATCAAAGTCCAGATTTTAATGTCACTTAAAATAACTTTTATGAATTTTAACAATACAATTTTTTTTTAAAAAAAAATCTTTTTGCCTAAAATCTTTTCTCTAAATTCCTACGCTGCACAAACATGGAAAGTGTTGCAGTGTCACCTTAGCAAAGATGCCCATCCTGAATTTTGCTGCTCACGGCTGATAATTTCATTGAAGGTGGTGGCTTTGCAGTGAACACTGCTGTATTATTGAACCAGCCCAGTTGCTTTTGTTTCAGTATTATTTTGTTTTCTTCTTACAAACTCTTCATCTGTAACAAAATGCTAAAGGAGCAGCGCTGCCTTGATTACAACTGGAAAGGTTACCACTTTGGTACCCCTCTAAAAAAGAGCCAGTGTTTGTTTCCACTATTAATTTTCAGAACTGCTTTACGCAATAGATTTGTAGGCATGTTGCTGATTAAACATCATAGTAGAATGGTCTCAAATCTCCAAATTCTTGGCTTACCTATAGTTGTTCTCAAATTAATTTGAATAAAATTTTATCTCAGTTATAATTCCAGGATTACTCTTGATTAGTAATTTTAGATAATTTTAGTTATAGTTGCAGTCTTTAAAAGGAGATTATTGTTAAGAATTTTGGATTGAAGGTAGTCAAATAGGGTTTCGGTGGTTTCTCCATTCCTATCAGTGTGGATGGCTATTTGTATTTTTTAAGTACTATTCACTATATTCCTGTGCATTGTAAGTAATTTTAAACATTGTCCTTATTAAAATAGCTTTCAAAAATGCTACCTATGGTAAAAATGAGTGAGATAAAATTATTTAGGGACGTTAGATGCAACGGCCAATTTGGATACGGATTGGGACTTTGCGTTACATTTGCTGATTCCATGGAAACTGGTAATTTAATAAAATACTGTCCTAACAAAGGCGATATTTATATAACAAAGTAGTTCTTTGAATTTGGCATAGTTTTTTTTTTCCAGATGTCCCTTCAGTAACAGTGTTGTAGCAGATTAGCACTGCTATAGTAGGAGTAGTAAGGTGTTTCTTTTCTTAGGAACATGAATCAATACCACTCTTGTGTAATTGATAACCTGGACTGACAGCTACAGAACAGACAAGGCTTCTGTTACTAAAGGCTCACCGGAGGTTTTTAGAAAGAGACTGGACAGTCACTTGTCTGAAATGGTATAGGATCTCCTGCTTGAGCAGGAGGCTGGACTAGAAGACCTCCAAGGTCCCTTCTGGCTCGATTCTGATTCTGGAACTTAAGATACTTAAGATGCTTATTTTTGCTGATGGATTAACAATGTCAACAATGCTTTGCTAATAGGCTGTTTTCTAACCGATAAATAAAAGAGAAAGGATTGATTGGAGTGAAAGGTTATTTTTGTCAGGAGTTGAAAACAACTAATTTGCAGACTGTTTAATGCATTAATCACAGTGCAGAAAATTAATATACTTGCTGTTAAGATCTAAATATTATTGTTACTTGGCCACATTTTTAGGCAGGTAGCTGAAGTGGGATGTGAGTGCAGTGGAATACCTGTAGGTTGCAGGATTAATTTAATTTACTCATTACTTCTTAGATGTTGATTGAGGGAAACACTAACGGCCCACAATCAAAGTGCCAGTGTCTCTTGGACAGCAAGGCCACTGAGAAGAAAGGCCTGATTTTAAACTCTTAATTATTTCTCGTGCCAAAAGTCTTACCTGGCACCTTGGGTCCCTGCCAGCAAGAACTGTATAAGCTAAATAGGCATGTAAATAGCTTAGTTTACAGTGTTTGAGTCAATCCTGTGTTGCCTAGAAGAGAGACGCTGAATACGATTGCAAGCTGTTTGTGGGAATAGGTCAACAACATAGCACCCCTATGGTTCATTAAATACAAGATTTTCAGAAAGAAGAGTGAATCTACAACCTGTAGCTTAAACTAAAAAAAATTGGGGGGGACATAACCACAAAGAGCATAATTTCACCTGCTGGGATTGCTAGAAAAGTTAGAACACTTTTTATCAAAAAGATGCCTTGTTTGAAGTGGTTCCCCAAAGATCTTCAAACCTCCAACTTCAGGCTCGGCTGTTTTCACTATAAACCGATTTACCATACAGCGGTAGAGTTTAATTTCCATTTTGAAAGAATAAAACGGGAAGATTTTTGGTGGGGTATTCACGGAACGCCCAACTTGGCCTCCGCGCCGGACTCAGCACCAGTTGAAAGTCCGCCCCACCATGGCGAAAAAGTCCTCGTTGTGCTGGCTGAAATAGGTGCAGAGCCTCTCCAGCAGCAGTTCATCCACGGTGGGGTGAGGTCGGCCTTTTGATGGGTCCAGGCAGTGCCGTTCTCCCGCGGCCTGGAGGCAAAAGAAGCCTTTGGTTTCGTTGAAATAAAAGTTGTCCGGGCCTAGGTAAGGCTCCAGCCCCAAAAACTGTTCCACGTGACGCATCTCCGAGAGCGGCTGCCGTATCAGGCCGCCTCCGTCGACCACGTGGATCTGTGTGGTAGGGAAGAACTCCAGCCAGCGAGCCAAGTGTAGCGCGTAGAGGCTGCGTTGCATGGCCTTGTAGTCGGTGTTCAGCTCTCGGCCCCTTCTCAGGATTTCCTCCAGGGACTGGTACGGTTTCTGCCGTGCTTTGCGGTTGTAGAGGATCTGGGTGTAATCGGACACCAGCCTTTCCACCGGATCCCGCACGATCAAAAGGAGCTTGACGGATCTGTCCATGGTGTAAATCCGTGCCGGAGCCTCTAGGGAAGAAAAATAGCCCGGCGTTTTTTCCACCGTGATTTGAGTGCCGTGGGACCTGGGCATCTGCTGGCAGTACCAATCCAATCCCTTTTGGTAATTCTCTTCCACGTTGAAGAAGTGTATCTCGGAGTGAGCGGCTGCCACCTGGGGGTGCAGGCTGAGCATCTCCAGCAAGGCCCGCGTGCCTCCTTTCCTCACCCCGATGATGATGCCTTTGGGTAGCCGCTGCTTCCAATCCTCACCCAGGGCGTCGGAGTCGTTCCTTTTCCACTGGTCCAGCAGGTCCTTCATCACGTCGGAGTCGTTCCTTTTCCAGTTGGTTTCCCAGCGTCCTTCTTGGGTATAAATCCCGCACATCTTGAGACACAGCAGCAGCAGGCAAACTCTCGCCATCTCTGAACCTTCTCTGAGATGAGAAGATGCGGTAGAGGAAAACTCCGCGATTCTCAATCCTTCGTATGTAGAAAACGACGTTCCACATTCACAAGGTCTAACTGCCTCCTGCTGCTATTTCACATTCCAGGGCCCAGGCTCACAGCAATGCAAATTAACCCTTCAGCAGAAAAAACATTTGCTCGAAGAAGTAGTTGTCACCTGAAAAAGATAGAAATATCATCACAAAGCTCAAGTACCTTCCAACTCTTTGTTATTCTGTTCCTGAAAAGCCAGTGATGCAAGGCAAATAGCAATAGCAATAGCACTGTATTTATATACCGCCTATCAGGGCTTGCAACCCTCTCTAAGCAGTTTACAAT
>JANHJO010001518.1:0-12249 GCA_032468235.1 Pseudoxyrhopus heterurus | reverse complement strand
TCTATGTATATTATAGACGTAAATATGGAGACCCAGGATAAGGGATAAATTGAGAATAATTTGAATGTATATATATATACATATTCATATATGATAAAGATGTTTATAGATTTGTACGTAATTTGGTATAGAGTGGAATTAATATACGATAGACACAGTAAATTGGACTACGCTGAATCACATAGAGACTAATCCTTAAGGTAAAAATGAAATTTTATGTAACATTTATTTTTCTTTTTTGTTTTTGCATGGTTCGTATATTTGTCTTTATTGTTTGTTTGTTTTGTTACGGTTTTCTATAATGTTTTTTTAAACAATAAAATTTATTTATATAAATATTGGAAGACTGCTATCGTGTGCCCCCCAGTCCTTCTCTTCGAGACATACTCAGTTCCAGCAACCGTTCTTCATATATTTCAGCCTCCAGTCGCCTAATCATCTTTGTTGCTCTTCTCTACACTCTTTCCAGACTCTCAACATCTTTTTTAAAATAAGGTGACCAAAATTGGATGCAATATTCCAAGTGTGGCTTCACTAGTGCAGTACAGAACGGTAGTATCACTTCTCATGATCTTGATGCCATCCCTTTGTTGATGCTGCCTAGGACTTTCTGAATGTTCTTCCATTAGAATTTCACCATTCTCTATTCAGTTTCACAGCCAGTCTTACCAATGAACCCATTTCATAATCAGTATCATAATGTGGATAGAAAAATTCTGTTTAATTTCATCACTTTTGTAAGGAATGCACGTTTTAAAAGCCAAACTGCTAGCACAGAAATTTTAAAACATTTAACAGTATTTGTCTAGCTGCCCCATCCTCACTCCCTACAAATATTAAAAACTATCTGGGAGAAAACAGAGATAAGAAGGTTTGGCCACTGCATGCTCACTGAATGAGATAGTGATGCAGCTAAATTCACAAGGTTTTCTTTGGAAGAATAGCTGTTGATTCAAAATCAGATTAACTGGATGAGCAGCTTTGAAATAGGTTTCAATATTAATCCCCAGCACAAAACAAAGAAGCAGATTTTTTAAAAGGATAAGTGTGACAAATATTTTTAGTATATGGAGAATATATTGTATGAACATTTTCCTCATTTCCCCATTACTTCAGAGTCACTCATGTCCTACAAAGTTATTTTTGTAGTTTAATTTATTTGTTTGTTTGTTTATTTATTATTTCCAATCTACCTAAATGAAAAGCAACTCATAGCAAATAATCCCATGTTTGGATTCTACACTAGCATAAAATCCTGGTAAAATAACACTTCTATAACTTATATATGAGAAATCAGGAATCGGTTCATTGCCAATAAATGTCCTCCCACAATCTATCCATGGAAATCTATTTTTTCTGTCTGTCATGAGCCTGTCTTTTTTTTTTTTAAGTTGCTAGATTTGTGGTGCTTCCAAAACAGGAAAGTAAAAAATATTATTGAAGCTAACAAAGCTTCTTTTATCACAATATTGTAATGTCTGGTTTCTTATGTTCAGAATAATAGAGTTGGAAGGGACCTGGGAGGTCTTCTAATCCAACCCCCTGCTCAAGCAGGAGACCCCCATAACCATTTCAGACAAGTGGTTGTCCAGTCTCTTTTTGAAAGCCTCCAGTGATGGAGCAGCCACGACTTCTGAAGGCAATTTGTTCTATTGCCTTATTGTTCTCACCGGAAGGAAATTTCTCCTTAGTTCTAGGTTGCTTCTCTCCTTGGTTAGTTCCATTCATTGTTTCTTGTCTTCCCTTTTGGTGCTACTTGGTCATTAAACTACTCATGTGCATGATTTCAACAATAATCTTTAAAGTTTTTATTATTTTCTTTGTGTTTATTGTAAAAATTTCATGGTTAATTTACAATGACCATGCTTTTTGCTTCAAACCTTAAAAGAAAAATATAATCATGAATCAAAAGATTGTGATTTTGGTAATTTATCTTGGGCAACAGGTTTATTTGAGATTTACATACCTTCTTATTACAGTTAAGCATAAATATGTCAAGATGCAAGGCCTAGCCATGATTAAGCATGACTAAGAATAGTGTATGTGTTTAATAAAATGGAGATTTTCCTGGATAGTACAATTTCCGGCTACAGATGTGAAGTTGAGTGTTTAAAAGATTTGGAAAACAGCCATACATCTGCAGGTTAACCCATCAAGAAAATAGTTCAAAGCGGTTTGCTCACTAATGAGCTTTTTCCAAGTAGACAATCATTAGGTACTGGGGCTCTTAATGGGATTTTTGGAACGCTTGGTGGGGTCACGTTGCAAAACATTGGCCACAAAAGAGTTGCTGCTCAAAATGGCTGACCTACTGGCTACCACCAGTAACACAATCTCTCCTTAAAGCAAAGGTGGAGAACCATGGCCCTTCTATGACTTGTGGACTTCAACCCCCAGAATTCCTGAGCCAGCCATGCTCATGGGAGTTGAAATCCACAAGTCAAAAAAGGGCCAGGGTTCCCCACCCCTGATTTAAGGAAGGCAAGCTAATCTTCCTGGATGCTCTTGGATACCCAGCTAGACTGTTGAAGGTTCCAAGAAGCTGTTGAAGGTTTTAAGAAGCTGTTGCTGTATCTTTGCAGCATATCACTTTCCAAGTCAATCTGTTTTACGAAAACCATTTTTTTTTAAATATAGGATGGGACAGGAAACTTGGTAGGCACCAGGAAAGATATGCACGAAAGGTTGGACCCTGCTTACAGTTCCAGTCAATTTTATTCTGCAGGCAGGGGTTGGATCTGCCATTATGAAGATCCTCACATATTTGGAGATTTCAAAAGATACATCCTAGAAAAAGCTTTATGGATATAATCAGTCGAATTGATAACACAGGCAAAATTTCAATGAGGCTAAAGCATTTAACTGAGCAAAGATGTGAAATGTGTTTCCTCAAAGTGTTTTTCCATATTTACCTCCCAAAAGTGCTTTTTCCAAAAGGCAACTGGACTTCCTTGTTTTTTTTTTTCCCTTTGAAAACATTTTGCTTCTCATCCAAAAAGTTTCTTCAGTCAATTTTGGAAACAATAATGACCTGGATGATTGAGAATCTCCATGGACATTTTTCCATATTTACGTTTTCAACCTAGTTAATATGACCTCTGTCTCAACCCTCATCTGTACTTTTCACCAGGAACTGTTGTAGGTCAGAAAAGTTTAAATGTGTAAAATTAAGCCTTCAATGGGGCCAGAGGCATCACAGCTTCATTCAGACGTGAAACTCAAAAGGTGTTTTGAAGCCAATCCCCTTTGGCTCTGCTTGTACAAGTTTAACCAGGTCAAGCAAATACCTAGCGACAACATTTGCAAGCACAACTTACTGTGAGCCTTGTGGCTTCATATGTTGTGCAAATTCAGCCTATTCAGTTAGCATATGGTTCAGTGCCTTGTTCAAAAATGTGTCAAGCTGTTGTTTGAATGTAGCATATTGATGGCTAAACAGAACTTGGGAGGAAAGCCAGCATGCTGTTATAAGCAATAATATTTTAAATACAAAAAACCCTATTTGTTTTTATTCAAGTGATATTAGAATCCCCTGAAGCCAGAATAAACCATGTTAGGTTAGCAGCAGATAAATGCTTGCTTGAGGCTTTGGAGAGCCATAAGGGGTATTGGGGTGCAGTGATGGTACTGGTGCAGGGGAACCAGCATTTGGGTAATATCGTATGTGCCCCCAAATGCTCCTTTTCCTTCCGTCACTACCATCATTCCCTCCCCATATTATAGGGTTAATATCCCATTTTAAAGCTTAATGATATATTTTCAAGAGAAAAAAAAAAAGGCTGCCCAAAACTGGATAGTTGCTATTGAATTTCAGCAGTCAGTTTTGTGTGGGGAGTCACAAAAAGGAAATTGGGAGCTACTACCAATTCTATTCATAATCCAAAATATGTTCAGTTAGGGAGAAAGACAACTCAGTTTTCCCTACATTTATTTGGGAGAGAAAATGTGTTTGTTTTGTTACAGATACACCCAAACACACCCATATACCCAAACACACACATACATCCTTCTATTCAACTGTGTCCAGTTGTCAAAGAGTGCCTGAACAAATCCCCGTAGTTTTCATGAAAAAGTTTTTCAGAAATGGGTTGCCATTGCCTCCCTCCTAGGGCTGAGAGAGTGAGTGGCCCAAGGTCGCCCAGCTATACTTGTGCCCAATGTGAAACTAGAACTCACAGTTTCCGGGTTTTTAGGCTGATGCCTTAATCCCTATACCAAACTGGCTTACATATCATAAACATACATGTTTATAAATGTCTAGGTACTGCATATGATATATTTGTTGAGGCTTAAGAAGGGGTTTCCACTCAGTGCTCCTTTTGGCTAAATTCACAGAACATAAATATCCAATCAATTGATGCAATCCGTTTTCTGGATCTGCAGAATACAAGAAAACACAAAGAGATCAACTGGATCGTGGGCTTCTGCAACAGAAAACGAAAAGCTGAGTTTGTGGATGCAACTTCTAGACCTTTGTGCGAACACTGTCCGTTGCTTTATTCTCCTCTTGCCTCTAGTAAACAAGTACCGAAGGGTTGCTACAGTGGGACAAATATTTAAGTATAGCATCGAAAACAAGCAAAGCCGTCAGTTCTCTTTAAATCAGTTTTCTGTCTCCTGCCTTAATTCTGGAGCAGATTTTGGTTCGGGGCCACTTATCTAAATGTTATGCCACAAGTTATGGTAATCTAATAGAAGTTTCTGAATTCATGAGCGGGGGGCTTCCATGGATTGTGGTGTGAAGCTGGCCCCCCTTGCCAAGGGACCCATGAGTCAACAATGGATTTCCTTGTCAAACCTTCTAGCGCTCATATGATGTTGTCAGTGTAAACTTTCCCAGACTTGGTTCCAATCAGTCTCTCCCAAGAGAGTAGGTTAGGCAGAGGACAATCATATGAGTTTCGAGCGTCCCAACCCAAGATCCAAGGTCATGTGAGGTCGCCTCCATGCTGGTGTAGGTTTGATGTTATATAGGTAGTTCTTGGCTTGTTGCTGACATTGTAAACTGCTTAGAGAGGGTTGCAAGCCCTGATAGGCGGTATATAAATACAGTGCTATTGCAATTGTTGTTTAAAATCACACATTTCAATCTTATAATGGGCAGCACGTTTCCTAGGTGTTCACAATATACACTTCATTATAACTTTTGTAATTTTGTTCCTGCACATACATACTTATTCAAACTACTAACGCTCCTTGTCTATATTCACCTCAGTCGATTTGATATCACTGTACATACTGTAGATAAACTTCACATTGGTACACTCCTCTGATCTCTGTATTTATCCATAAGCCATTTATAAAAAGCCTCCCATGTTTTATACTATTCAGAGTCTTCTTTTCCTGTAATTTTTAAATTTAGGCCGTCCATCTCAGCACACTCTAGTATTTTTCTAATTATATGGGCGTCTGTTGGAACCTCTTCACTTTTCCAAGATTGCACATAGGCAATTCTAGCTGCAATCAGGATATGTAATATTAGATATGTAGTCCCTTTATTTAACTTCCCTGCTAAAATACCCAATAAGAATATTTTGGGCTTCGGTTCAATACATTGTTTTGTCATATCTTGCAACCATGCTTGAAATTTAATACCATCTTGTTTAAGTCATCAAAAAAGGTTTTCTCTAATTTTATTGGAATTGTCTGGAATAAATATAGCAATCTTGGTAGGACGTTCATTTTAATCGTCTACCAATTAGGTACAAGTGTAAATTTTTCCAATTTTCCAGGTCTATTTTAATCTGTGCTTTTAGTTTGTCTTCCTTGAGGGTCACGCATCTTGCAATTATTTGCACACCTTAAGTATTTGAATTTCTTGACAATTTGTATATTCATCATTTTTGCGAATTCTTCCTTTTGTCTCCCTGTAAAATTTTTAACCAATATTTTCATTTTTTCCTTATGCATTTTTAAGTCTGCTACTGCCCCATATTCTTCTATCATTGTCATTAATTTAAGTCCAGATTCCTGAGGATCTTCCAATATAAATACCAAGTCATTGGCAAATTCCTGCAACTTATATTCTTCCTTCTTGATCGTCATGCCTTTTATTTCAGGATCTTATCTAATCTTCCTAGCGAATACCTCTAAAGTTAGTATAAATAGTAGTGAGGAGAGGGAGCAACTCTGTCTTGTACCTTTCATAATATTGAAGCTCTGAGTCATGTCTCGGTTTACTATCACCTTGGCTGTTTGTTTAGTATATATCATTTGGATCGCCTTTATAAATTTCTCTCCAAAGTCCATATAGCTTCAATGTGTGAACATAAATTGCCAATTCAAATTATCAAAGATTTTTTGCTTGTCTAAGAAAAGTTCCTGTTTAAGTGACATTTCTTTTAGTTTATTTAGCCCCAGCAAGACATTTAGATATTTATTCAACAAGGCAGTTTTGTTATCATACAGTTTGCAATGTTGAGATGTATTTGGGATTGCAGCAAAGTCTAGATTAAAGACATGGTGCCATGATAACTACAAATGATCATAAAACACTAAGCCATTATCACAGTCAAAAGATGAAAATTAGGATTCAAAGCATCCACATCAAATATTTGTTTATTTTAACATTCAGCTATGGTTTCTCACAGCTCTTTGATATCTCTTCAGATGAACGATTTTGAATGTTGGCAGTCCAAATTGTGTTGGAGGAATGGGGCTATCTTACAAAAGCCTTGCTGCCAAGGGTAAGATCCACAAAAACTATGATGAATTCACAAAATGGTTGTAGTGTTTTCTAGTAGTTCATCATGCTTTCTCTGGGTTGAAATAGGAAGAAGCTGGTTAATAGATCAGCTTTTGGTAAACCCTTGTTACCAGATGCTCTGGAGTTTATGTCCCATAGTCTACACTCATGCTGTCTGAGAGATTAAAGTTAAAATCCAGCACAACTTGAAAAGTATTGGGTTGAAAAAACCTGTACAAGACACTCTGGGCTAAATTAAACCAAGGCTCAGAATACATTCTCCAAAGTCTGCATTGTAGATTGTGGTAAACCCAGCTTTTTATAGAGTGCTTAAACTGTCTATCTTTATTATGATGAGAAAACATCACAGGATCCCAATTCATGACCTAATTGAAATGCTTACTGGATACCAAATACGAACACAAAGTAAATAGCAATGCATTCAGTTACTATTTATGGCATGCATCATCTTGGAGATACACAGCAGTCGGAGGAGGCATTTTCAGTAAAAACCAGATCAGAGTTCCCATCTCTTTCTCTTCAAAATACTGGTGAGCCATTTAAGCCTGCAATTGAACAAAAATGAGATTGCTGGAATGATAGTTTAGCTGCAAGGGAAAATAAAATGAAAAAGTAAAGAAAGAGACAGTGGGATAAAGACTGGCTCCTTAATACAAACAGACTATTAAAATTCTTGCCATTATTAGGCTCATTTCAGTTTGTATGGAAAAATCAGTTGGTGGCATTGTAGCATGCTACAAGCATGTTATGTAGGTCTGAAATGGTGAGAGAAACCACAGAACAAATCATTTTAAATGTTGTAGGGATGTTTTGTAATGTGCAATTTGTATTAAGGAATATTGTCAGTGGTGGGCTGAAAATTTTTCAACAACCGGTTCTCTGCCCTAATGACTGGCTGGGTGGGCATAGCTGGGTGGTCATGTAACTGGGTGGGCATGGCCAACTAGACATCACTCACCACACCTGGCCCCACCTCCAGGCCTCAACAAGATACAATCTCTATTTATTTACTATTACTGAACATCACTTAATGGTGGCAAGGAAAATCACATTTATCTGAGCTATTTGTCTGAGGTTTTTACAACCTGCCAGGACAGTGAAATCCAAAACCTGCCCAAGAATCGAGAGAGGTACGTGGGCAAGTCCCTCTGGTGCCGTGAGGTGTGTGCGTGTTAGCTCTGTGTGTATGTTAAGGTCAAGAAGGAGAAGACTTGGCCGAACTTTTCCTGCCTCCCTTCACAGTGAAGCTGCTCGGAAGGCAGCCACCACGGCATGTCCCTTTAAGGCCCCCCCCTCCACCACCTGGTTTCAGCGTGTGGAGCGACTGGGACCAGTAAAGTTGAGCACTTTTCCTTTAGCGGGCAGCATTGAAGAACCTTAAAGGGACAGGTGGCAACAGCTGCCATCTCAGCAGCTCCGCTGTGAAGAGAGACAAAAAAGTTCAGCCAAGTCTCCTCCTCCTTCTCGGCCTCAAACATACATACACATAGAAAACATACACATGTCTCATGGTGCCGGGACCTTCTGCGAGGAGATGGCACATAGGCAAGTGTCTCTGACACCATGAGATGTGTTCATGTTTGCTCTGTGTGTATGTTTGAGGCCAAGAAGGAGAAGACTTGGCTGAACTTTTCTGCCTCCCTTTGCAGCGGAAGTGTTCAGAAGGCAGCTGCTGCAGCCTGTCCCTTTAACTTTGATGCTGCCCACTGTCTGGCCCTGTGCAAAGGCAGCCAAGCAGGGCCGCCACCACCAAAGGAAAGGGGCTCGACTTTCCCAGTCCCAGGCACTCTGCACACTGAAGCCAGGTAGCGGTGGGGAGAGGGAGGACCTTAAAGGGACAGCCATGATGTCTGCCTTCCAAGCAGCTTCTTGGCCTTAACATACACACAGAGCAAACACGCACACATCTCATGGCACCGGAGGGACTTGCCCATGCACCTCTCTTGATTTTTGGACAGGTTTTGGATTTCACTGTCCCAGAAGGCTGTAAAAATCTCAGACAAATAGCTCCATGATCCCACATGCTTGTAAGACATGCTTGTCTTCCCTTGCTGGTGCCCTCCTCAGCCAGCTGCAGAGAGACCATGTCTTCCGGGAGTAGGGAAGGCAGCGCTCTGGCAGGCTGGAGAACCGCAAGGAGGGAGCAGGACAGCTAATAGCATTTGGAAAATTGTACACACCCTGAGGCAGCCCTTTGGCCAAGCACTGTACCTTCACAATCAGCTGGGCTGCAAGGACCACATGGTCCAGGCAAGCGAGTGAGCGAAGGAGCCAGAGAGCAGCGGGGGCCCAGGCATGACTCTAGCCATCAGCCAAGGCAGGTGAGGTGAGATAAGGAGTGAGTGGGAGGGGAGGGGCAGAGAGAGGTGGGGCCAGACAGCAATGACACTTGCCAGTTTGCCGAATTATGCATGATCTTAACTACCAGTACGCCCGAACTGGTGCGAACCGGCAACAGCCCACCTCTGAATATTGTGGCATGTATAATATATCCTAATAAAAGTTCTCCCTTCCCAAGAGGCCATGTATCATTTACATGCAACCTTTCTTTGCTAAACATGCACACCTTTGTAATAGTATCCCTCTACTTGTAAACAACCTATTCTTATGTAGATAAATGTGCCAATTGCACCAAGGAGACAGATAACAAGCCCCAGATTATGTATTTTTCTGGAAGAGAAATGTGGAAAACATCCCATTGCCATCATAAAAGTAGTCAGATGTATATTGTTTTACTCTATGTATTACTGTTATGCTAACTGATATTCTGGGTTGGCAGAATCTTTTCATGATGATTTCAAAGTATCATCCTCTCCAAGTTTTAGGGTCACCTGCCCATCTTATTTAAGGCATGCTCTTCTTTCTATGGGTCATTAATCAACTATCTGTGGCATCTTTGTGACATCCTGTATGCTCGTTATATAATTCTGTATGTTAAATGCTCAGGAGATTTGGCAACATATTCTTGTCTGGGAGCCCATTGTATTATTTGCATGCCAATAAAGAAACATTATTGTAGATCTCCAATTGGTTTGGTTCCTTAAACATGGCTAGAAAAATTCAATGCAAGAAAAAGTATAATTGTCATTTTTTAAAAAATAAATAGAACTGATGGCTTTTCCATGTTAACTGTATAGTTCAAATAAATAGACCCAGCAACAAAGCAGGAAAAGATGTTAGGAGAAGTGTGCATACAGCATGACTTTAGAACTCCGTGCATTACAATATGACCATCCTGGAAGCATGATTATAATTAATTATGGCAGCCTCTTCCACAATGGCCAGACATGATTGAAGCCATGGGACTCATAGAAGGCTAGTTAACTGCAACGTGAATGTGCTGTAGAAATAACTATCGCACAAGCAATTGAAAGGGAAAAAATAAAAGGATCGTCCATTGGCTCTTGAGAGAGGGATAATATTCAGCAGGATAAGGACCAAGGAACACTAGTGTCAAACACTAGGTTAAAAAAGACAAGATGGAAATCTTGGCACCACCATCGCTTTGTATGTGCATCAACATTACATGCATATGCAAAGGGATTGGGTCACAATGGCCATCTTGCCTTTTTTGACCCCCTCTCCCCTCCCATGGATGCCATATTGAGGAAATGTTTTTTAAAAAAACCTTTCTGAGCACTATGATTATATCTGGCTGACCATATATTGGCCATGCATTGAGTGGAATGGACAACTCACCATGGCCAACTCACCACAGCCAGCTCACCATGGCCAACTTGCCATAGCTAACTCACTACGGTCAACTCATCATGGCCAACTCATTGTGGGACAACTCACAGCAGGACAATTCAACAAATACAAAAGTTCAATTAATTTCAACAGAACCATGGTCAATAATAATAAAATGAAAAAGTCAATCCAGAAATACAAGAGTTACAATAATTTTGATGAGTTTTCCCACAGCAAGTTGGTCATGGTGAGTTGTTCTAGACCTGCACTGAGCTGCTACTTTCAAAACAAATGTGTTGTTCTGTCATGTAATGAATAGCCACGTTAGTTTGGCCATTAGCAATTTTTTTAATAAATGAAATATTACTATATTTATTTTGCTAATACTCTAAACATGTGTATTTCTACAATTGGAACTTCTTAACTCAGAGCTCAAGCCACTGCACATGTGCACAATTTTTAATCAGTTTCTTTTAATGTGAGAAATAAATGGGCTGGTTTTCTGATTACTGCATACAATCTAAATGTCCTTTTCAATGTAGTGCTTTTATTAGAGTGAGTATGCCATAAAATTATGAACTGTGAGAAATTCTCTACTCCATGATGGCAGGTTATCTTATGTTATCCATAGAAGCACATATCAGTTCAAATAAAAATAGATGCTAAAAACTTGTACAACATACACCAGCCTTTCAACTCAAGCACCTTATAAATGTATTTGGACTATATCTAACAATACTTCTAGAGTAGTGTTTCTTAATCTTAGCATGTCTGGACTTCAATTCCCGAATTACTCAGCCTGTCATGCCGGCTGAAGAATTCTGAGAGTTGAAGAACAGACATTTTCAAGTTTCCAAGGTTGAAAAACATTGATCTAGCAAGCCCTAGGTTGAGAAAACCTGGGGGGGGGGGAAGAGAAGTCAATATAAGTGGAGATTCCAATTATTTTTAGCAAACAAGAATTTTTAGAAATTTATAATTTAACCATGTTCCTAATAACACTTTCTTTAGTTTTACTTCAATATTTATATTATTAGCATATATCTGCAATATTTGAAAAGTTATTAATGTAGCATATCTTATGATCCTTATAATTTATAACGTAAGATAGATAAGATAAACTTTATTGTCATTTTTTACTGTGGGCACACTGGCACACATTAAAAATGAAATTCTGTGCCTGTTCTCAAAAGAAAGTATATATTTACCCATACATATACATAACACACAAATACACATGCTATTTCACACACACACACACACACACACACACACACACACATTTCCATTTTGAATACATAGCAGAAAGAGGAACCTTGAGAGTTCACAAGGTTGATACTGTATGGACCAAATCGGGACTGAATCTGGATGTTCTGCTTCAGATACCACGAAGCCTCCTCTCAGAAGGTAACAAGGCAAACAGGTCATGAAGAGGATGTGTAGGATCCCAGACAATCCTGAGGACCCTGCTCAAGCATCACATGTATGCTATGTCCTAAATAGAAGGAAGTGAACTACCGATAATCTTTTCTACCATCCTCACCATTCTCTGCACCGCCTTCCTGTCTGAAGCAGTAATGCTTTCAAACCAGACTGTAATGCAATATGACAGAATGCTCTCGATCATCCCGCTATGGAAAGATAGGGGCAGGAAGGTGTACTTTTCTCATGCAACGCAGAAAATGCAGGCACTGCTATGCCCACTTCACCAGCGTCTTGCTGTTGAGTGACCAAGCTAGCCTACTCATTAGCTGCACAACCAGAAACTTGATGCTGCTAACCACCTCCACACTTGAAACATTAATACACACTGTGTGGCTGTGCCTGCCTTTCTGAAATCGACAATGATCTCT
>JANHJO010001517.1:513762-530008 GCA_032468235.1 Pseudoxyrhopus heterurus | reverse complement strand
AAAAGTAACTTATGACCATTTTTCACACTTATGACCTTTGCAGCATCCCCATGGTCATGTGATTTATTTTTGGACGCTTGACAACTGACTCACATTTATGACAGTTGCAGCGTATTCCTTTTGCGACCTTCTGACAAGCAAAGTCAATGGGGAAGCCAGATTCACTTAACAACCATGTTCCTAATTTAACAACTGCAGTGATTCAGTTAACAAATGTGGCAAGAAAAGCCATAAAATGGGGCAAAATTCACGTAACAAATTTCTCACTTAGCAACATCAATTTTGGGCTCCGTTGTGGTTGGAAGTCGAGGACTACCTGTAAACTACAAATGAAACAAATCTCAGTTTTATCTGAAGTATCATCATGCTATTATGTGCAACCTAGGCTCTCTGACCTAAAGATCACCCTTTGTTGCTTAAATCCATCAGTTGGGAGTTGCATGCAATAAACCAACACATACAGGGGAGTTATCCAATTTATCATGTTCTGTTTATAATTATATACTAATTTAATTAGCTGTCATATTGCATAGAAAATTTATCCCCAGAAGGAAGTCCAAACAAGTAAAATTAATAGTAGAAGTATAAATAGTAAAACCCAAAATCATTTGCCTGTAAAAATGCAGCTGAAAGGTAGGCATGCTAGCTCCCTGAACCTCAGAGAGCTTTAGTTGAGCTAGTTGTGTATGGCTGAAACTAAACAGGGAACCATTAGTATCATGTTTGTATCATTTTAGGATATATATTCAGCAGATGTTGTTTTCAAAACTAATCTCTTCTCCTGCAAGAAATTACTTACTGACAAAAGATGCTGGTATATTTGCTTTGTTTAAGAATAATTTAGAATGACATTTAAGTGAATGTACAAGTAAGTTATATAGAGACAATGGCTTCATGCAGCTACCCACGTCTGTAAAGCTGCTGAGTGAAAACATAATTAGCTGTTGACCGTGTTGCCTTGCAACATGAAATAGAAATTAAATGTAGCAACTTGAGTCTCATACTGGTAGATTGTTTGGCATTTACCTTTGATAGAGCAAATTAGGACAAATGATTTTTTTTAGATAAAAGGAGCAGTTTTTCATTTTCTGTGTTTGCAGATGAATATTTAAATTCAACGTTTTTAACCCAATCGGTTCAAAAACTACCCCCTCCAAGCTGGCACCTCCCAAATGCATTGGCGCACACTTCTCAATATAACCTTTGCTCTTGTTCTCTGAAAATCCCAGAAGTTACAATGGCGACACATCTGGAAGGCTGTTTTAGAGCTTCATTTGTATCCTATCTTTATTATTTTTATAAATAACTCAAGGGGGCGAACATACTTAATACTCCTTCCTCCTCCTATTTTCCCCACAACAACCAGTCTGTGAGTTGAGTTGAGTTGGGCTGACAGAGAGCAACTGGCCCAAAGTCGCCCAATGGCCTTTATGCCTGAGGCCAGACTAGAACTCACAGTGTCCTGGTTTGTAGGCCAGCACCTTAAACCACTAGGCTAAACTGACTTACAAAAGCTAGTTATACATTTATAGGTTATAAAGCTTGCTTACACATCTGGGAATTTATTCCAAAAATTGTTCCCATTTCAATATTAACATGTCAAGTAATTCCCATGTGTTGATTATATTATGAGATCCAGTCTGGTGTAGTGGTTAAGGTGTGGCCTAGCAACTACATTAGGGGGCAGTGATTTTAGGCATTCCTTTGGCATGAAAGCAGGGGTGGGTTTCTACCGGTTCGCACCGGTTCGCCCAAAATGCACGCATGAAGCGAACCGGTAGTTAGACTGGTTGAAACCCCCCCTACATGAAAGCCAGTTGACTGGCTTTGGGCCAGTTTTTTTTAGCCCAATCCACCTCACAGGGTGGTTGTGGAGGAGAAAGGAAGCAGGAATATTAGGCATTTTTGTCACCTTGAATTACACGTAAAAAGATGGGATAAAAGAATCTAATAAATAATAAATATACACAGCATTATATAGAAATTTCCTGCATAGGTTGCTTTGAGAACAGTGCTGTTCTGAGGAATGCTGGAAGTTGAAGTCCATACATCTTAAGGTTTATAATGTTGAGAAATACTGTCCCAATGTTATTTCCTTTATTTCCTCTACTTACTTCCTTACTATTTAGAATAATATGCACGATTTTCAACCACTCTTCCAAAAGAAAAATAATAGTACACACACACACACACACACAGCTTTCTCAGCGTAGAAGAAGAGAATAAGTGCCGTATCTGCTGACCAGCCTCCTCTTTGTCCCATTGTCCCAGTCAAGACAGCAATTGTGTAATGTGTTCTGTGTAAACAGGGCAAGAAACAAAGCTGCCTCTGGGAAGACTGTGTTCCATTAGCCAAACAGCAAAGGTAAAACAATTTCCCATAATTGGCACAAGTGAAAGAAGGAAAGATGACATATGTGACTTTCTTTTCTTACTAGAGCTAGAATGAAGGAGTTTATGATTCAGTAAAGAGAGACAGGTAGCCCTCACTTAACAATCAGTCACTTGGAGGAATCAAAAATAGGTATTTATGACCCGGATTTGAAGTTCTTACAGCTGTCCCCTCATGTGATCACTTTTTGGATGCTTGGTAACTGACCTGACTGGGAATAGCCACCTGGCTGGGTACAAATTACCTGAAGTGGTTAGGAAGACAAATGATAATACTAACCCTACTCCCCCTCCTAATAAATAGTTAGTGTTAGAGTTTGGCCAAATAGCAGCAAAAAACCCTGCTTAGAGGAAACCAATTCTCCAATCTGATGAACAGTTACAACACTAGGATAATGATATGAGTCACATTCATCAAATGGCAGCCATAGTTTAATCTTCGGCATGTTTGCAACCAGAAGTTTTATATTATTCTACACCCAGGAGAACACTGCTCAAATGACTGGAGCTTATATAGATTACTTTTTCCATAAAGGTTTATACTCTTCTCATTCCTTAACTTGGGGCCTAAATAAATTATAAACTCTGATATATGTAAAACATGAAATGGTGGGGTGGTTGTTGTTTTTTTGAAAAAGAAAACATTGTCTTAAGGCAACATCAGTTTTGGAATTGAGAAATAATGATTTGGAACCACCAATCCACTCTTTTTGCTTATCTCACAATCCACAGCATTTCCTGAGTCATTCAAACTAGGATTTCCAAACTTTCATTCAGTTTTAGATACTTCCTTGGAGCCCGCAGGGCAAATTGTACCCTTAAGGAGAATTTATATCCAGGTGTCAACAAAGAATGAATTAAGCAGTTCACAGCTTCAATTGCAGCAGGTGCCCACCCAGCCAAGCTCCCCTGGTCTCAAAAAGGACTTGCTTAGTGCTTGGTGTCAGGCTTCACATCAGGAGAATGCAGTAAATCAGAGTTCTCCAGACTCTTAAACTTCTGTTCAGATTTGGCCCAATACTCTAAGAAAATAACTCAGCTAGATTATGATCTTAATTGTAGAACGAAACCTTAAACACAAGAGTTAATTGCCCATTTGCAGCACAAAGGAGTCAGAGCTTTACATATATCTAGGATATAGAGATTAAACCATAGTTTTTTTCTTTCTGGTGATATGAGTCAGTAGATAGGGTCTCCTGTTGGCATAGGGAGGCAGTTTGTTTAGGTAGTGCTTTTCTCTCTAGTTTTGCCTCACCAGCCTGAGCCCTAGGGGAAACTATGGGGAAATTCACAAATTGTAGGTTAACTGTGAAGTTGAGAAGGCATAATGGAAGAAGGCAATGGCAAATTTCCATATTGTTGCTAAGAGAACTATGTGGATATGTCCACATAATCACCCAGTATTGATATCAGCCCAAAAAAGAGTTAATAGTTAATAGTTCTACATTTCAGCAACAGCTGAAGTGTTTTAATTCTCAGCTTAGGTTATTTTATGCTTTAAATTTTAAGTACTGCACACTGGATCTTTTCTATCAAATCTTTTGATAGAACATTTTTGTTGGTGTTTAGTCTTATGGGCATTTTTTAAAATAAAACTTATCAATTATTTTATAATTATTTGATTAACCCTAATAAATCTTCTGATAATTAAAAAAATTCTAACAGATAAACTGCGTTACAAATATTAGATAAAATGCTAAGCCAAATTTTATCAGGTAACATTAGCCAAAATCACACACTTCATGAATTGTGAAGCCAGTTAAAGTAGCTAGATGACTTACATTGTTCTGGTCCTACAACAGAATGCTTGCAGCATTTGATGAATGTTAGGATGCTGAAACTTCCTGTTTAGTTACTAATAATGTCTAAAAAAAAATCTTCAGAGCTTCACAGGGAAAGATAAGTAAGAATTGATTTGCAGCTTTTTAACTTTTTAATTTTTTTTATAAAAATTCATTTCATAAAGATGTTTTTTCAGAAATCTCCATCTACTCTGTTTATAGTATGACATAACTATGTGGTGTGTATGAAGTACCGCAGATTCTTATCACCTGTATCTTTTGTATAATTGTCTCTGACCTAAATTACTGCTTAGATTTTGAATGTTACCTGTCCTATACTGAATTTATGTACAGTAAAATTGGTTTATATAGGTATTATCAAGCATGCTCTAGCCACAGATTTTCCTGTTTACAAATGGGCTGCAATTTGGGTCACCCTTCCCAATATAGATTTTTCAATAAAATGCACCCTTCCTTATCACCCATGCTTGGATCTTTTAGAATACTATATAATATTTTGTAATATATGTGCTAGGCCAAGAATTGTTAGTATTCAGAAACACTTGCAAGTGATACAATAAAGAAAGCACTGTTTTGTTCTGATGTCTTCTGCAGATTAGCATTGCACTGCAACAATTGAGTAATTCAGAATTCCTACATTTTCTGTTGAACTCAGAAATCCAGAAAGACTAGTATAATTCAGTGTGACCATGCACCCACTCTTTTGTCCTGATTGTTTTTGTACCATGAACAAAAATAAGACCTCCTGGAATGGAAAAGGGGGAAAAATGTTTCTCCTGCTTTGGTCTGTCAAAAATATTGAATGCTTTTCTGTGCGGTCTTAAATAGTGATTTTATCAGTACAAAGAACTTGCAGAAAATGTAAGAAATTCATTATTAAATATTTTAACTTTAATTTTTATTGAAATATTTTCCAAGACAACTTAAAACAGTCCAAAACTTTGATCTTGGGCTTATAAACCATGAAGAGAAAATAGCAGACTAAAATTGTCATAAAGAAATGGTGGACTGAATGTAGTTTTAAGAGGTCTTTCCTTTGTTTTTATATAGGTGGAAAGAATGCACTTTCTAGATTGTTGCTTCTGACCATGGTGGGAAGACACTATTTATTATGCCTCATTCCTATGATCTGTGGACAAGTGAGCAGTCAGCTGTTCCTTTTCTGGCCTTGGCTGGACCCAGCTTATCTTTCTGTGCAATACAAATGCAACTTGCTAATGTTCTTAATCAGACTTGCTAGAGCAAATTGTTTATCACAGCCTTCAGCAATATGTTTTCAGGAAATTCAAATGAGACTGAAGCATAGCAGGTCTTACCTACACCCAACACTCAAAATACATCACTTATTGGTTACTGGGATGTAATCTATGTGAAAAGATTACCATCTCTCTCATGCAAATCTCTATAGCCCACGGTTTCTCAGTGTGTGAATTTCAACTTCCATGTTGCATGCTGGCAAGTCCGCACATCTCGACTGTCAAGTTTGAGAAACACTGTTCTCACCACTTTGAAAACCACCTCACTCTTTCCCAACTCTTCATGACCCCATACACCATAGCATGCCATGTCTCCTGGAGTTTGCCAAATTCATATTCATTGCATCGACGGCACTATCTAACCAGCTCATCCTCTGGTCCCCTTCTCCTTTTGCCTTCAATCTTTCCCAACATCAGGATCTTTCCCAATGTATCCCCTCTTCTCATTTGGTGGCCAAAGTATTTGATTAAGTTCATCTGGAGTTGAACTTGACCCCTCCTTTAAGTTGGTAGAAAACTATCTGCCGTAGAATTGAGTTTCCCCATGTCTGTCCCCCTCTTGCTTCTATTATTGTACTGTTTGAAATCACTAGATTTCCTTCCATAGCAATGGGTGTCAAAGCCTAACTGAATTTTTATCTTTGAGTGATGTTGGAATAGGAATGAATTTATCTCCTTCATGGAGTGGGAATGAAATCAAGGCACCATTACAGAGACATGGCAGAACAAAAAAATGTTGCTATGATACGTTTATGATATGCTAGGAAGAAGTAACTAGTAAAATAGCAATGCATGAACTTTATCTTCTGGTAGTGATGACATCTGGCAATCCTCTTAAGACTGTCAGTTTAGTGCAGTGATTAAGGCACCAGGCTAGAAACCAGGAGATTGTGAGTTCAGGTTCCATCTTAGGCCCAAGTTGCCTAAGGTGACCTTGAGCCAGCTATTCTCTCTCAACCTAGGAAGCCGATAAAAGCAAACTACTTCTGAAATTTTGCCAAGATACTTGGCAAGGGACTTGTCCAGGTAATTGAAAGAAGTTGGCACTGACTCAAAGGTGTCCTCCTTCCCTAAAGTCCTACTAGCTGGTGTTCCTCAGAGGGGTTGGTTGCTGGGGATCAGACAATAAAGCCGAAAGGAGCAGTGCAGGTGAGGGAGGGCAAATATTTAGATTTTAACTCCTAGTCTTCAACTGGAAATTTTTCATTGCAAAGCTTGCATACAGAGGAGCATTCAGTCCACACTCAAAGCGGAAAGCCTAACAGCCGTGTCTTCGTGCAACATAACATAGTCCAGGCCGTTAGAAAAGCATCTCAGTGAAGGTTTTCGCATTTCCCGCCAGAAGACCAAGCCCGCAAAGCCGGCCTCCCGCGCCACGCAAGCGCGTTGGCCGCTCTTTCTCTTCTCCGGCCGCCGGTGCCTTTCCCTCGCCGCGCCCGCCCATCCCCTCCCCTCCCGCGGGCCTTCTCCAATGCCGGCCTGGGCCGGCGCCGGGAGGAGGTGCAGGAGCGCCGGATGGGGCTCTCCGGCCGCCGGCCCTGATCAGGTGGGTTCGCCGGTGAGTTCGGGCTCGTCGCGTGTCTGTCTTCCTCGGCGTCGGCGGCGTCTTCTCCTTCTGCGGTTCCCATCTCGCAGCGGTTCCAGGCTGATTTCCAACCGCGGCTCAGCCCCTGGGTGCTGGGGTTTGCTAGGGCCCTGTGGCCTCTCTCTTGTCCCCGCCCCGATACTCCAAGAGCAGGCCCTGCCTCCGTAACTCCCGAATTGGTCCTCTACCTTATTATTTCTTTTTGCAAGGGAAGATAGTCTAAGTGCTCATTTCTCGACACTTTTCGGGCTTGAGCATCCTATACTGTCTTCTTCCGTTTTTGGGACTTCAAATAGAAACAAACAGGTGTGAGGGAGTGGAAGACTGTGTGAAGCGTCCTAGACTGCGTTACATTAGCATTTTGGCTAACAATAATCCAAACCAAGCTCTACTGTTTTCAGTTTCTGAATACTGTAAATATAGATTTTTAATAAAGATACATTTCAGTGCTTGATAGTTCATAACTTGATTTGAACCGGTGTTGGAAATCTTATTCAGAGGGTTGTAAGATTTTTTTTACTCCTTTCAAAGCCTTCAATGCTAAAGCATCCCGAAGTTTACAGCTTTTTTTTTTTACAGTTTGCTTTTGGCTGATGCCAGCCAGTAATATTTTATTTCCTCTTGCAGAAATACCATAACTTTGGTATTTTATTCTTCCAACATTAAGTATGCTAAAGCCCCATTATTAACTTTTATATGACACAATTAAACATCCATTTTATGTTTCCATTGAGGTAAATTAAAAATAATGGTGCTGAATCAATCACGTTAGTTCTTGATAATTTCATTTATATATTAAAATCTTTTTAAAAATCTAAGAGGCCTGAACTGACCAGAATGTTCACTAAGCTTTTTATGAGATTTTTTTCAGTACAGTATAAGATTTGATTTCTCCCTTTCATTTAGTGGCTCAGAAAATCAGACCGTGTAGGAAAACCCATACTAATGAAACTATTCCCAAGATTTTTACTGCCTAAAATAAAAAGATTGATTTATCCTTTTTTTCCCAATACTACATTTTACTTCCTTATGTGGGATGCAAACAAATGCTCCTTTTCCACCTCATTAAAAAAGCCCTGAATGCAAATGTCACTATTTGTCTAATTCATTTTGTAATTGCATAATCCCACTGGTGGAATTAAGCAGTATTAAAATCTTGTAAAGTTCAAGGAATTACACATGTCTTGAGATGTGTTCTTCAGTGATGTGCTTCGTCATTTCATAATAAAATGTTTCAACCTTACTTTACACTTAAGTACACCATCTATTTTATACATAAATATTTTCATTCGTGAGGTTTTGTGAATTTTGGATGGCATTATCGTTTATATTACCAACTTTTTGAGTTTATTAAAACTGATTCAAATATGTATACAAATATATATACTACATTTATAAAAACTGCCCTTGAATTCATTTTAATGTTATTTTGCACATATTACCATTTTCTGCATTAACAAACAATAAAAGGTGATAGACTAGATAGCATGCTGATGACAGAAAAATATTTTTTTTCTTTTGTGCTGTTTATTAGAACACTTGTTTTAGCAGCCTTGCATTGTTGCCTATAAAAACTTGGTACCAAACCTGTGGGGTAATTAGTCTCAGGATAGTATGTACAATTAAACCAAGCACTTTCAATTGCTTTTGAAGCAATATTTTCATCTTATTTTTCTTAACAGTAACTCTCTTGTGGTAATTATATGTGTTAGATAACAAGAGAATATATAAACAAATGAGGCAATATTTAAGTATTCTGGCTTTACTATTATCTTTAAAGAATGCACAACTTAATTCAGAAGTGCATTATAAACAAAATGGCCAGAATTGGCAGCTTATTATGCAGTTAATTTTCCCATGTTGGCATCTAGCCTGTGTTATTTAAAAATTATTACTGTTCTGTTTTCTTACGGTTAATACAAAACACATTGATTATTCAGGCAATATTATACATAAGCATCTCCTTTTCAGTTACCATAAGTTTCAAGGTTATGCAAATTAAAAAATGATTAAAACAATAAATTTCAGCATTTAAAAGTAGAAGAAAAATGTAATGTGCAAAAGTAAAGATTAACAGTAAAGGGCTTAATCTCCAAAAATCTAAAAGTAATATACCTATAATAAGCACAGTAAGATGCGGGGAGGTGGAGGGGCATATACTAAATAGAATTTAAAAGTCCTTATCTGATATCAGAATTCAGCAAATTAAAAGATGGTCAAAAACTTTCTATGAATGACATTGCATTTTTTGAGGAAAGTATCATGCCCACTTTGAGCAGTCATTTGCCAAATGTGAGTATGCAATAACACTGCAGAAATTATAGTTCCATGAAGGCTTTCTTCTTAAAAGTAACACTTTCAATTGACGGCAAAAACAAATCAGGAATCAGTAAAGATAGCACAGTAACAACACCATATGCTTGGGCATTTTCAGTTAATACCAAGTGTGTTCGCTGCTTCTGATGCAAAAGAAGAAATCTGCTTCAGAATACATAGAGGCATGCATGCAACTTCAATCTGCCTCCTTTTAAACCAAGTTCATTTTTTCTGATATTCCCCTGCTGTGGATGACCACGTGCACCTCTGAACAGATACAGCTGCTTTAAGGAACTGCAGAAAGATAGTATGTTTGCACACTTGTCTGTTCTGAAGCACTTTGTTATATTTGTGTCTGAAATGCCCAGCTCCAGTTAGTATTGCAGGTAACAACCACTTGTTCAGCATCTGGTTGAATTACAATGGTGCTCAATGAGGTCTACTTACAAATCGGTCCTTGAAATAATGGCTGTTCCAGCATTCCTGTAGTCATGTGATTGTTTATCAGAGTACTTTGTAACTGGCTTGCATTTATGACAATTGCATTGTTCCATAATCCGGTGGTCACAGCTCTGGCTTCTCACGACTTACCAGCTTCACACAACTCTGGTAAGTTTCCACACTTGGCAGTGGCCACCCCAAGCCCCACCACACCCATGCCGCTCAACAGTGGCCCCTTGTGCACCATTCATCACCTGGGAGCAGCCACTTACATGCCCACTTACCAATCATCTGGGACTTGCAACTTCCTGCTAGCTTCTCCACTGACTTGTTGGAAATCAGAAGGAGTTGGGAGGACATTCTCACTTAACCCATGCATCTTGCTTAACAACAGCAATGGGAGCTGCTGCTGTTGTCACTAAGCAATGTCACGTGATATCTCACTTTGCAAACATAGCTTTGCAATGAAAATTCTGGCCCAATTACCCTAGTTAATCAAAGAGTACCTGTATTGTCACTGTGTTTTATACTAACAGAAGTATCTGGACTACCTTCAAGAGCAGCACCTCATGTGACTAATTTTTGAAATGACTTATTTGCATGATATTGCTGTTCCAAATAAGTAAAATGGGATGTTTTTATAATACTGTGCATGCTTTGTGGCTGATGTGAAATAAATTCATGGGTATTTTTCCCCATAAAAGGTACCTGTGGTAGAGTACCTATTAATATTTACAGTACTTATTTCCAGAATAAAGAATCATAGGACTAGAAGCGACTTTGGAGACCTAATTTGTCAGGGATGTAATAAGGACTCCTGCTAGGCAGGCGTCCTTATTCCATCCCTGACGAACGGTTGTCCAATCTTTTCTTGAGAACCTCCACTGATGGCTTACGATGTTTTTAAAACATGGCTATTCATACATTTTAAAAAAAGATAGTGTTTGGATATCGGAATAGTAATTAAAGTCCATTTTTAGTGTACATCAAATAATTTATTTATTTTATTTATTATTAAAATTTATATGCCACCCTACTCCCGGAGGACTCCGGGCGGCTCACAACATCTCAATTAAAATACACTAAAAACAGTTAAAACATTAAGAAAACATTCAGTAAAAACCCTTAAGATTTCTTAAAACCCCATCTCGGATAAAATCCTTAGCCCCACGCTTGTTGGCATAACCAGGTCTTAACCGTTCGGGGGAAGGTTAACAGGTCGGGAATGATCCAAATCCCAGGGGGCAGTTGGTTCCAGAGGGTTGTTGCAGCCACAGAGAAGGCTTTCCCACGTGGGCCCGCCAGCCGATATTGTTTAGCCGACAGGACCTGTAGGAGGCCAACTCTGTGGGATCTAATGGGGCGCTGGGAGGCATATAGTGGTAGAACGCGGTCACGAAAATAACCTGGTCCTAAGCCATGTAGGGCTTTAAAGGTCATAACCAGCACCTTGAATTGCATCCAGAAGCTGATTGGGAGCAAGTGCAGCTCGCGCAGGAGTGGTGCCACATGGGTGTACCGGGGCACCTCCATTATCACCCGCGCGGCCACATTCTGGACCAACTGAAGCTTCCAAATGTTTTTTAGGGGCAGCCCCATGTAGCACGCATTGCAGTAATCTAACCTCATGATGAGGGCATGAGTGGCTGTGAGAAGGGCCTCTCGGTCCAGGAAGGGGTGCAACTGGCACACCAGGCGCACCTGTGCAAAGGTCCTGCTGGCCATAATGTACTAATTGTTACTAATAGTTGTTTGATTTTGCCTTGTGTGAATGGCATTCCCCCTCTACTGGTCCCTTGAATCCCTGAGAGACAAGACAAGCCGTCTTCTGCTGCAGAACATGCAGTGATGATCTGAGATATCAATACACATTCAGTCTACTTGATAATGAATAGAAACCTGAAATGAAACTGAATGAATAAAAACTGAATGAATAGAAAATGAAATTTTATTTTAAGTGAAGATAAGATTGCACTGTATCTCTTCCTTTTCCAATTCATATTTACATAGAGTGCCTGTGAATAGAACTGGCTATTGCATTTGTATTGTTCTTATGCAAAAATATCTATTGAAGAGGTAAAAAAGAAAATCCCTCAATTCAAGCTCAGTTCCTGAAAAATAGAGACACGTCCATGCTGTTTCCTTGGCAACAATGTTGAAGTGGTTTGACATGACTGTACTACCATTACTACTACCTTTTAACTTGTTTATTATTCTGCTCTGGTATTTCCATACGGTCCCACTGAGCACTGCCTAGGTTTGCCTAATCTGAAAGGTGAAATGGAATACTGGCTAGATGGGACTAAGATCGGCAAGGCTATTCTCATTTTCTCATTCATCTACCGATGTCACCAAATCTGGCTTTGGAGTGAAGGTCAATGTGTAAAACTGCAAGTATTAGTAACAAAGAAAATGACACTAAAATAAAAGCAAGGATAGGAAACCTTTTAGTGGCCAAAGGCCACATTTAACACTTTTTGACAGCAACAGTGAGCAAGCACAGTGAGCAAGATAATGAAGAATGGATGGAGATGTGTTCATATAAGTGACCAGAGCCAAGATTTCGTGCTTTTTCTGTTTTACTTTTTTTAAATGTAATTTTAGGAAAAGTAGAAGGTTGTTTTGTACTTTTAAATGAGCTCACTCCAATGAGCCAAAACTACCTTTATTAGAAACCCAGGTTCTTTGCCTAGTAGCCAGAGACAAATTGTTAGCTGATATAATATTTTTTAGACTTAGATTGCAGATTTGGGACCCATACATACAATAGCTGCTTCTAGAAACTTAATGTTTACATAAATAGAATATATACTTCTCTCTAAAATTATGTGAATTTAAATTACTATACTCTAGTGGAATTAGATCATAATGACTGACTTATTTTCTTCATTATAAATTAAACCTGGAAAATGTCAAGTTATGAGATAAAACAAAAACATAGCTAATGCATAAGTAATACAATACAATACAATACAATACAATACAATAAGTAATACAATAAAAATGAGAAGAAACAGAAGAGCAGAAAATAAAATTGAATGCAGCTCCAATCTAGATAAATATTAGTATTGTATTTAGTACATACTATGCAGCACAGCACAAGAAACTAAGCTGTTAATGACTCTTCCAAGATTACGTTTTATAAATCCAATTAAGCACAGCAAAAACTGCAGTGCTCCTTTAGTAACCTTATGGTTCAAACAGATCCTCTACCATGATTTAGTTCTTGTGATTAAACAGAACTGAGAATAATGGAAGTGTCCACCATTATCAATTCTTTTTCCTGGGTTACAGGTAAGTGATGCAACATGAAATTATTGTGCATTGCTTGTTAAAATTCATTTGAAGTAAGGTTAGGGTTAGGGTATAAAATTCCGTATAAAATTAGTATTTATGAAAAATGCAGGCAATTGATTGAAAAATAGGCAAGTTACAAAAGAAAAATGTAGGTGTAGTTATTGAATCCATACACAAACTGGTGATTATAATAAAATTGAAAAAATTGAAAATATTTTTATTTTTGAAGCAATTGTTATGTACAATTAATTTTCCATTATGGTTTTTGATGTTCATTTTTAGCTGAAACCTTGCTCAGCTTACTGTGAAATTTCTGAAAATTGTTTCCCCCCCAATCATTTTATAACATATAAAAATTCCATTTTCAATTAAATAGTGTGTTGTCTGGGTACAAATAGTTTTAGGAAATAGTAATCAAAATATTTACAACAGTGTTCATTACATTTGTATTGATTCTATAATAATATTAATATTAATAATAATAATGATGTTTACTTAACCATTTTAACATGCCTCTCTTGTATTGATCCTTTCCTTATATTTCCCTATTTCTAACTCCTGTTTCTATCAGCTAACCATTGATAAAATAAATCCCAGGTCAGAAACTGAAAAGTATTCAGTTTCTTTCTGTTCCTTAATTTAAGTGTTAACCTATTCATTTCTGCACATTCTAATACCATATTTTTTTAATCATATTTTCATGTGTTGGGATCTCTTCACTTTTCCATTGTTGTGCAAATACAATTCTAGCTGCAGTCAATACATGTAAAATCAAATATGCATTCCCTTTATTATACTTATCTGGTAAAATGCCCAACAAAAATATTTCTGGCTTCAAATCAATATGTTATTTTACCATTTTTTCCAGCCATGTATGTATTTTTGTCCAGTATTTTTTTGCTTTTCGGCATGTCCACCACATATGAGAGTACGAAGCAGGTGTCTGATGACATTTCCAACATTTTGCAGACATATCCTTAAATATCTTTGCTAACCCTGAGGGTGGAAAATCCCATCTATAAAACATTTTATAAAGATTTTCTTTATATGCAGTTGACATCATTAATTTATAATTTCTATCCAATAGTTTCTGGCATTTATTTAACTCAATTGGATAACCAAAATTTTTGACCCATACTATCATTGTCTCTTTTACTTGTTCATCTTCCATCTTGATACTTAACAAATAGCTATATATTTTCTTTATTAGTTTTTCATCTGTCCCTGTTAGTATCTGGTCTAATTCTGTTAGTTCTTTATAGAAACCATACATTTTACCATCCTTCTCATATTGGGATTGTATCTGCATTTGTGACCACCATGTTATATCAATCCCTTGACCACTCAGTTCCTGCTTAGTTTTAAGTTTCCCCTTTTCATTCAAAATATCTTTATATCTAGTAATATTTTCCATATCAATAACATTTGGATGAATCAATGCCTCCATTGTGGAGAGCCAGACTGGTATTTTCAAATAGTGATATTCTTTAATTTTGTCCCATACTAATAATAATGCATTTCTAATGTAATGTCTTTGAAAATACTTACATATTTTGTTTTTTCCATACCATAAAAGAGCATGCCACCTCAATTGGAGATCATGTCCCTCCAAAGTCAATAATCTTTTGTGCCTCAAACCAAACCACTCTTTCATCCAAGTAAGTACTGAGGCCTGGTAATACAATTCCCAATCTGGCAATCCAAAACCCCCTCTGTTTTTAGAATCTTGCAACATTTTCAAACTTATCCTTGCTTTTTTCCCTTGCCAAATATATCTTAATATTGTTTTATTTAATTCTTCAAAGTATTTTTCCCCAGTTTTATCAGTATTGTTCGAAATAAATATAATAATCTCGGCAAGATATTCATTTTTATAGTAGCTATTCTTCCCATCAACGACAGTTGCAAGTTTTACCACTTCTCCAAGTCTGTTTTAATTTGTTGCGCCAGTTTATAGTAGTTCTTTAATAGTTATACATCTTGCTGTTAGTTGAATTCCTAAATATTTAACTTTCTTGACTATCTGAATGCCTATCCTCTTCGTTAGCTCTTTTTTCTGTGTATCTGTAAGATTTTTAACTAATATTTTTGTTTTTTATTTATTTATTTTCAGTCCTGCAACTTCACTGTATTATTCTATTTTTTTTTATATTAATTTGGGTCCAGTTTCTTGTGGATCTTCTAGAAAATTTCTGAACACTGTTATGCTGGGCTCTGTATGATAGCATTCTGGCAATTAGATTATTTATTGCTAATTAATATTTTTGCTTTTAAATGTAAGGCATTTCCAAATGCTGAATAATATAACTTTATACTTTTGTGATTTATTTTATTATTTATTTATTTTATTAATAAAATTTATATGCCGCCCGACTCCTGAAGGACTCCGGGCGGCGTACAACATAATTAAAAAACAATATAAAAATAATGAGATTAGAAGAATATGAACATTCATTCATCACATAATTCAACCCCAAGCCTGCCAGCACAACCAGGTCTTAAGTGCCTTATGGAAGGGTATCAGGCTGGAAGCAGTCTTGATCTCCTGGGAAAGATCGTCCCATAGGGTCGGAGCCATCACAGAGAAGGCCTTCTCCCACGGGCCCACCAGCTTGCATTGTTTTGCTGACGGGATCGTGCTGGGAGGCAAATGGTGGTAGGAGGCGGTCCTGCAGATAACCTGGCCCTGAGCCGTGTAGGGCTTTAAAGATCATAACCGACACCTTGACTTGGGCTCGGCCAATCGGAAGCCAGTGCAACTCACGCAAGAGAGGTGTTACATGGGTGTATACCGTATATTCTCGAGCATAAGCCGACTTTTTCAGCACCTAAAATGTGCTGAAAAACTCACCGTCGGCTTATACTGGAGTCAATAAGAAATTCTGGGTGGGAATGTTACCGAAGCCCTGGCCCCACGCTTGCATTTTCGCCGCTGATCCCCGCTGCCTGGAATCGCCCAAAAACGGGGCTCGCTGGAGTGTTTTCGGCCTCCGCATGCCCCATTTTTTGTCTCTGCACGTTGTGTTTTCAGGTGATTCCAGGCGGTGGGGATCTATGCCACCGCTGCCGCTCCCCCGCCACCTGGAATTGCCCAAGAACACAACGTGCAGAGACAAAAAACGGGGCGTTCAGAGGCCAAAACCACAACAGCGAGCCCC